>JADLZK010003378.1:0-36656 GCA_015847255.1 Hyparrhenia diplandra | reverse complement strand
ATCTAATGACGGTAAAAAATTCTGGCGACGTGGACACTTCTTCCTGGCAAGGAGCTATTCCAGTTTCTATCGTTTTAATACACAGCGAAGATGTAGGTGTAGGGCGAGGCAAAATTTAGTGGACACCATCGACTTTGATGGTGGAAGCAGTTTCCGGAAGGATTAATTACACATGCAGGTTAACTAAACGTTCGGCGCCCGAACCGTTGCATGCGTACCAGCAACTACGCTAGACCAAGTATTGACGTTTCACATGGCAAGAAAATTTAAATACCTTGGCAGTTTTTACATGCAGCCAACAGGTTTGAGAGGATGGGGAGCGGCCCGGAGGTTTTTTTTTTTTTTTTTCTCTGCATGCAATAGAATATGGTGGGGCTGGCGGGGTGGCACCCCTTGTTGAGAGAACTCTTAAAGTGGGGTTCTCCTTTATAGGAGTTATATAGAAGATTATATGTACTAATGTCTGCTGTGCTTGGACTGTCACATAACCTGCTTGTGTTCTTTCATCAGCAGTGCTCCCTTAGCTATGCAGGTTTGCTCTTTTCCTAATGCTTTTGCTTTCTGTTATGTAGCATCCAAAGCAACATGGCAAGCACTACTATTGAGAAGTCAACATTAGAGGCGTTTTAGATGGACATTAGGGGCGGTTTCCAAATCCCCTTAACAACGCACCTAATGTTAAAATTACCGACGATAAGGGCGTTGGAAAAACGCCCCTATATCTCTCAACATTAGCGCCCCGCTCTTTTGAACGGCCCTAATGTGGATGAACTAGCAGTGATTCTACTCATCACAAACACCCCTATGTCTATAACTAACTGTGTAGGGTATATAAATAAATAATTCACAAATTCAATTAATAATTGACATAATGTCTCCATACTTCAAATAAACATATATGCATCATGCAAAACTCACATACTTCAACATTACAATTCACACATAACATACGAAAATGTAGAGATACAATTCACATAAAGTCCACAATTATTCCCATCATACAACTCACATAAAAGTTCACATAAAAGTTTACAATTATTCCCATCATGCAACTCACATAAAAGTTCACATATTTCCCATCATAAGTTGATTCAACGCCCTAGGCCTAGCCTTTCCCACTCTCGAAGATGTTTGATACTTTGATTGTTTTGCAACTTCGGCGGTCGGTCGATGAAGCTACCTTTATGATGTATAATTTGATCCAATATAAAGTCACAAAGGCCACCAACGATCAAAGAGATCATCATCTTTGTAAGGGGTAGTTTTTTTTTTTTTCCCCTAACTCTTCTTTGGCCTACAAAATTTCCAATATATAAGAAAATGAGTGACCATATATATGGGAACGGTGGAGCATATATATATATATATATAGAGAGAGAGAGAGAGGAGAGAGGAGTGAGCATGTATACCAAGTTTGGGTGTCTCGTAGGCCGTATTAACATTACTTATAGTATGCATACATAATATCCACAATGTACCTTTTGCCATGGCCGCTTTTGGGACCAACTATATATATAAAATTGTTAGTTATTGCATTTGAGATTATGCATTATTGAAATAGGTCATACTTTACGGGATACGGTGTGTTTTGACATGCGGCTTATCCTTCCTTCTTGGATTATGTCTCCCCGATGGTTGTTAACATACGGTACTGCGCCTGATGAAAAGGATACCACAAATGCCACTTTGTTAGTAACAAAAGTTAGGTTAGGGAGGTTGTATAGTAACATATAAGAGGGTTGTCGATATACATACGATTTGAGAATCGCTATGAAGATCTTTATACATGGCTTTGGATCAAAGTTCATTGAATCATGAACCCGCGCTGCCTATCTTGGAACATCGACACATATAGCAAATCCGAAGTGATTCTTGCATAAATTCAATCATAGGAAAATGATGAGGTGGTCTCGCGTAAAATATGTATTAGAAAAGCTTTATGTACATGTGGAACTTACTTGAAGTGGTATGGTAGCCATATCATATTGTTATGTTCGAGGATTTTTTTTTGAAAGCCGCGCTTATGTACCTTCGCCATCCTAATGGCCTCATCCTTGTCGCGCCGCCACCCGGGTGTCTCTTTCTCGCGCCTTTGGTCTTTCCGACTTCTAACTCTTTTGCCATTGAGGTCCCAACCCTTAGGATATGCAAAACGGATTGTGCTATGTGTCGAGGTCCGCGTACCCATGTTTCAAATTAGGAAACCTTTTTTTGCAAGGTGTGCTTGCATCCTAAAAGGGGGCAGCTTAGGTTAGTTCCAACGTTATTATAATACACTAAATCATACCATATCAAGAGGGCAAAAGGACTTCTGAGGCTGGAGTAGGTGTGAATCCAGGATTGATGTCCATAGAACCCGGGCGATACAATGTATGGATGTCGCCGAGCTCTATGGCAATATCACCACCAGTCCTCCGAATATACCATTCTGGTAGGCACATCTTATCTCCGTTATATCCGTCGATTTAACATGCAAGTACCAATCGTGGAACTTTTTCATTCCACGTGGCATAGCCTTCACCGTGCTTTCAAGATCCAAAGACTCGGGCTTTACCATGTTTCTTGTAGATGTGTCTATCCTCTTCGAAGCCATGTTTCCATGCCGTTCTTTTTCCCTAAACCCCGGGTAAAAGTCCCTTGTGTGCTCGGGGGTTTCCCAAGGCAAGGGTAAGCTCGTCCCTCTCTTACTCGGTAAGAGATGAATGAGCCCTTCGCCTTTTCTTGACCGTACTCAAGTATCTTTGATACTACTTCTAATTCGGTAGTCACAGGTTACTAAACCGAAGGGAAGAACTGGGCTCGATGCGGTACTTTCGTGATGTATCCAATTCCTTCCGCTGTATCTTCAAATTCTTGAAATTTACGGATGCTTCTACCTCTTCGTCCCACCTTACGGAAAATGGGTTTACTGCCTTAAAGTAGCCACGGAACCTAAGTGAGCGAGGGTGAATGTTCATCTTCGCTTAGCTCTGCTACGCAGTAAGCGGCGACCAATGCTTACGGTGAAGTCTTGAGCCACAAGATCATCCCATTGACTCACGTATTTATTTTTTCCATACTTGTGAAACGGAGTTTTCCCTTTTGGATATATTGGGTGTTTAATTTACCTCCAACGCCCGGAATGACTCCCCATTGTCCCAAAAGGCACTATGTTTCACGGGCCTCCTCAACCATCATCGGAAACTTGAAATTGACTAGGCGGCTTCTTCCATAGGCCCGTCTTGTCCCTTCCAGATGATATTTTTTCGGGGATGGGATAGCCGGGTTCAACTCATCTCTCTTACAAAAGCCTATCGATTATGGAATTTTGCCCTCATCTTCTCTGCTGCTTAAGGATGTTACATAGCGGACCCGACCTCTATTATAATATAGATTGTGTCCTTGTCGGGATACTGGTTTTGAAAGCTTCCTTATCCGCATTTCCTCTTTTGACCGCGGTTGTGTGGTTAGGTGGCACAGGGTTACCAGGAAGGCGGCGGTATTGTTGTTCACCTGTGGCGTCGCCTCGCTCTTGGTTCCTCCCATTCCATCTTCTTGACCAGAAAATGCGGACTGACGGCAGCATTGTCTTTTTGAGGAGATTCAGCGAGGAGGACCTATGCACCCGGACCGGACAGGGGGAAGTGCGGTTAATGGTTTAATAACATGATAAAAAATTCAAAAATACTAATTACTAAGGCTTTGTCTCAACCTCATCTTAAGGGTGAGAGTCCTTGTCGGCTAGTCCATGATTTGGCCTATGCCTAGGTTCTTGTAAGGAAAGGATCCTGGGACTTACGTATCGCCCGTCACCATCATCATAGTCATCGCATTAGTATTCGAAATTGTCGCCGAGAGTCCGTCTCCTTCTTTTGTCCATTTCTCCCTCCTTGAATGGATCAATGCTACGCACATATTTTACTATATCATTGTCTACCTCATTGTTGAACTCCTCGACTCATGTGGTGGTTCTTCTTCTCTAAGGTCTCCCTTGTCCTTAGAGCTTTTGGCCTGCATTGTCTCTTGGCGGGGGACATTTTATGATTTAGTCTAATCTATTAATAGAAGGAAAAGATTTGCATTAGAGAGAGAGCTTCTGAGAGAGGAGGCTATATATAGAGAGAGAGAGAGCTTCCAGCTTAAAGCTGTTGTAGCATATAGAAAACAATATAGAAAACGATGAGCATATAACTCTCAATGAAAAAAACACTTGTTACAAATTTGGCTCAGTTTGTCCCTCTGTCATCATCCATTCTTAGCTGGTTGCTTATAGAAGTCATCCTAGTTTAGAAGGTCCTGAGGGGTCCTCAAAATCATCATAGCCGCCGCCTCACCTACACCCAAAAAAATTTCATCGTTGCACATCATTGCATATACCCTCTCAGCAATAAAAATTTTCTTCATTGCACATCATTGCACATGCAAATAAACAGCTACAGCCAACAGCAAGTAGCCAACAACAAGTAGGAGTAATTTGTGCCAGTTAAGACCATTAGGGGTGACAATTTAATAGCTACGTACAGCCATGTCCAAATAGTTAAGACCATTAGGGGTGACAATTTTGTAATAGATACCAGCAGCAGCAGCAAGTAGAATTAATTTGTGCCAGCAAGACCATTAGGGGTGACAATTTAATAGCTACAGCCATGTCCAAATAGTTAAGACCATTTAGGGGTGACAAATTTTGTAATAGATACCAGCAGCAGCAGCAAGTAGAATTAATTTGTGCCAGTTAAGACCATTATATAGACAGCCAGGGGAAGAAAGCCAGCATGTATATAGATTTGCATGGCAGCAACAGTACTCTAGCATTTTAAAAGGCACTGGATTTCCCAAAAACTTTTATAAGTGGTCAAATTCACCATGCAATTCCACATTTGAGAAAATGCAAAAACTCAGCATAATAAATATGGCAGTGAGAATGAGTGCAGCAAGTCATCTCAAATATGGCTCTCAGTTACGTAATGTAGGTAAAACATAAGTAGTAGATGTAATCTTGGTCAAAATGAATCTGGAGAACTACTGCACGAAATGCAAGTACTCTAGGAAATAAACATGTGATTTCAGTAATAGATAGCAGCAGCATATATATAGAACAAATAAACATGTACATAGACAGCCAGGAAAGAAGGCAAGGTGTTGACAGTCCATGCCAATTTGTGGTTCAGTTATTTCAAAAAAAAAATGAAATAACAGCTAGCAACTTCACTGTCTTGCAGCAGTACTCTAGCAGTAATAGATAGCCAACTCCTCAAAATTGGCAGCAGCATATATATGGTGAATGGCACATGCAGTTTCATCAAGTGTCCAAGTGTGTAGTCTTTTTTATATATATTTTATCATTTTTAATGGTGAATGGCACATGCAGTTTCATCAAGTGAACACAAATCCCTTTAAATCCATTCATTAGTACAAAAAAATGTTAGTATGACCCGATGAGTCAATGACCAAGAACATAGATTGGCCAAAAGCAGGACAGCAGGGGCAGGCATCGTGTTAACTTTACTATTAGCTACTTCCAGTGTGCAATGCAAGTGTTTAGGCAAACACCATTACTAGCCTCCTAGAACATGCAAGTGTTAGGCATCATGTTAACATAGATCAACAAGAGCTAATGAAAGGCCAAACCACAGTTAATATTACGCGAAATAGGCATCCAGCTGAGGAAGAATAGCAGGGAAGGAAACATGAAGCTCAAAAGGCAGCAGTAAAGTAGTAATCAGATTCAATTAACAGCAGTGCCATGTGTATTCATCTCAAACAGTAGTAATCAGCTTCAATTAGCAGCAAGTTAGGAGTTCATTACAAGGCGGTGGCATCTCAAAATTTTGTAGAAATAGATGGCAATCAGAATCAATTGAACAAGTGGCATCGCCGATAGGCATCAGAACACTAAAATTCACAAAATGATGATAGGCATCATAGGCAGCTTATCTGGGACAACACTTCAGGAACCACCAGCAATCAAACCGGCAGAACACAGCCTCACTCAGGAGAGGGGGGAGGATGCTGGCAGGATGAGAGACGGAGGAGGGGATGCTCACTGGCGCAGCAGCAGAGGACGGAGAGGAGACGGGGGGCAGAGGGCGGGCGCAGCACCGCCCGGCACCGTTCCGGCGGCGGCCCTCCAAGATCTGCGGTGAGTCTTATATAGGCACCAGGACTGTGGCCCGGGGCACCGGCACCACGACAGTGAGTACGGACCCGGGGCGGCGTCGGATTCGGAAGCCGGCGCGGTCGGGCGGCGTGCGGCGGCCGCGCCCAGGGACTCAAGCCGGCAGCCCGAGCGATGCCGCGATGTGGCTGCTGGGTTTTGGGGCCAGCTGGCGGCAGAGAGGAGGGATTCGGGGGGCGGCGGAGAGGAGGGGTGGGCTCTGAGCGGCAGCCGGAGAGGAGTGACCGTGGCGAGATCTCACTGTGGGTAGGGAAACATAGCGGAAGCCTGAAAAATCCTAAGAAACACTCGCCATCCTGTCGGAGAAGCAGGAGCGCCAAATACTTAAAAATTTTCATCACCACCTAAAGCCTGGGGAAGTATATATACTTAGATGCCAACCGTAGGAGCGGTTTCCAATTGAGCGCCCTAACCTTTTTCTTACTAATTTCAATAAATATTCTTTTTCTTACTAATTTTATAAATATTATTTACAATATTGTTTAATCAATATTGTTTGATAAATATTCTTTACAACATTTATCCTTTCTGATGTTGTTTGACCAAGTTTGACTCGTTTGACAAATTTGACCTTTCCAATTTAAACCAAATTTGACCTTTTCAATTTAAACTAAAGACCTTTCAAAAAATGACTAAAAAGCCTAGGATTTTATGTGGGGCCATATTTTGTGTGTAGAAAATTACAAAAAAATTTGAGAAAGTTTGGACATAGAAGCGGGCGAGCGTGCTTCATAATGGTATCGGAACTTTTCAGAACCCCTATCCTTACACTCCGGTTTCTCATGGTTGTGTGGCATGTGCGCTTTGCAGTGTGCTATCGGCCTCAAACTTTTTTGAGGCGTCTACATGGCATGTGTGAAGGCACGCCAAAGTTTGAAAGTTTCTACGGCATTGTTTTGGTAATTTTCTCCTCGATTATTTTAATTACCGTAGCGACTTACCCCCAGAATTATACGTTGAACTAACACCACCCCCAAAGACACGAAAGCGGTTGCCAAACTTTTGCCGCAAGGTCTCTTGTGCCCTAGGAGGCAAAACTTGTGGGAGGTCTTGAAATTATTGTGTTTTCAAAGTGTAATTCACCATATTTAGCCTAAAAAAGCGACACGTAGAAAAATACGGTAATTTCAAAATGACTAAAAAGCCTAGGATTTTCGTGGGGCCATATTTTGGGTGTAAGTGACCACAAAAAAATTTGAGGAAGTTTGGACATATAGGCGGGCGTGCTTCATAGTGTGGTATCACGGAACCTTTCACCTAACCTATCCTTACACTTAGGTTTCTCATGGTTGTGTGGCATGTGCTTTGCAGTGTGCTATCAGGCCTCAAATTTTTTCTCGGCGCGTCTACATGGCATGTGTAGAAGGCACCGCCAAGTTTGAGAATTTTATGAAATTGTTTGGTAATTTTTCTCGATTATTTTAATTACCGCTAGCGCGACTTCCCAAGAATTATCACGTTGAACTACGACCACCCCCCAAAAAGACACGAAACGGTGCCAAACTTTGCCGCGAAGGTCTCTTGTGCCCTAGGAGGCAAAACTTGTGGAGGCCGTCTTGAAGATTATTGTGTTTTCAAAGTGTAATTCACCATATTTGGTCGCAAAATGACACGTAGAAAAAATACGGTAATTTCAAAATGACTAAAAAGCCTCTGTTTTGTGTGGGGCCATATTTTGGGTGTAAAAGTGACCACAAAAAATTTGAAAGAAAGTTTGGACATAGGCGAGCGGGGCGTGCTTCATAGTGGTATCACGGAACCTTTTCGCGAACCCTATCCTTACACTTAGGTTTCTCATGGTTGTGGGTATGTGCGCTTTGCGGTGTCTTCGGCCCTCAAAGCTTTTATCAGCGCCTACATGGTATGTGTGTGTTAGCACGGCCAAGTTTAAGAATTTTTCGGAATTGTTGGGTAATTTTCTCGATTATTTTAATTACCGATGCGACTTCTACAGGTAATTATCGTTGAACTACGACCAAAATGACCCATATAACTATATTTGATCTCGATGAGCTCTAACACGTTTGTATTCAAAGTTTTCGATTTGGTACATTTAGTGCTTCGTTTGGACTCGTTTGACCAAATTTGACTTTTCCAATTCAAACTAAAAGACCCCTTGGAGATGTCCTCATCTTCAAAAGTCGCCAGGCTACTGACTTTGTGTAGCTAGTCAAGATCTACACTCTCTATATACAACTTTTGTATTCAAAGGTTTTCGATTTGAGGTCATTTAGTGCTTCGTTTGACCAAGTTTGACCAAAATACATTAGGGGTGGTTGAATATAGAGCCACCGCATTTTAGATCACATTAGGGGTGGCTGATATATAAATCGCCCACGATGTGAGGATACATTAGGGTGGCTCAAATAGAACGCAGCCCCTAATGTAGTCAATCCAGGGGGCTGCTTCTTTAACATGAGCGCTAATTAATGTACTAACAAGAAAGGCGGTTTGCTTTCTACCTTTGATTTTTAAGATGTACATTAGGGGCGGCTCAAATTTTGAGCCGCTAATGTTCGAACCAGCGCTCTCTTAGTTCGTTTTTGTAGTAGTGAAGCGCGGTGAAGCACGATTATGACCCCAAGGCCCGATCCGGCAAAGGAAAGCAAAAAGTCCAATGATCAGTGGAAATATGCCTCTTTTAGCGAGGACCACGCTAAGAGAGATTTGACATGTATCCTGTGTGGACATGAGGGTTCGGGGGCATAAAGAGGTTGAAGCAACACTTGGGCTGGGTGGATATGGGGATATTATCCTTTGTCCAAAAGTTGGCACTTGAAATCGGGGAAAGAGATGGATGCTTACTTGCGAGAATGAAATTGAGGATAATGAGGAGCCTTATACGACACGGCAAGTACCATTGATTAAACTATTGCGGCTTGGAGGGAAGAAGCAATGGAGTTCTGCAGGGCGCTTTTTCGATCATTGATTACGATGATGGCTGCCTTACATTTGCGGGGAAGAAGCAATGGAGCTCTACTTACGCTTTTTTTCCTGATCGTGATCCACCGGTTCATGAATTCAGCTCCCTTGGTACTTGTCAACATGCTTATAGCGATGGAAGAGATGATGAGCTACTAGAGGCTCTTGAGGTTTGCTATTTTTGTGATCCTGTTCTTTTTGCCAAATTGACAATACTGTATGGTTTATTTTGTTTGTATGTAGAATGGAACTCTATAATATGTGACCACTATTTTGGCTATAATAGGTGCTTGAAATTCGAATGGAACTCTAGCTGCTCTATGGGAAAAAGGCATTATTTTTTTCTTTCCTTCTAAATTCACATTTATGGTATTGATGACGCCATGTGATCTCTTTTTTTTTTGGTTGTTTGTGCTACCCATTTTATTGATGAATCATATAGAATTGGAATTTGAACTAAGATGACTGTGTTGATTAACACGTAAGAGTGTTTGCTGTTGTTTAATTTGAAATGGGTCTCCTGTTGTTTCATATGTTTTAGTCATGTCACTTAACTTTTTTTATGGTTTCTGTTTGCCGCTAGGTTTTCTCGATTGAACTCCCACCTTCCTCACCGCTCGAATATCACCTTTCCCCCGCCCTCTTCCATGGCGGGGGTGCGTGGAGGACAACCGCATCGCCGTTTAACGGGTACGAAGAGGAGGAGGTCGACGAGGAGGAAGGGCACCCCGGGAGGCTGGAGGCGGATGGGGCCTCTAGTTGATGATGTGGAAGTAGATGACTATGGTGAAATTGCACCTATTGTTGTTGACGAAAGTGATCAGGCTAATGCTGGTGGCGGCCATTCAGATCCTTTTGTGATGGAGGATGACTTCTATTGACTTAATGGTGCTTGAGAGTTGTGAGATTATTTGTGTCAGACTATTTATGCACTAGTATTGTAATATTGTGGAATGTGCTCACTGAGCACTCCAGTCTATCTTATTTGGTGGACTATCTGAACTGCTTATGTAATGGACTAATGGTTAATCTTTACATGAATTGGCTCTCCATTGCATTGTGGTGTTGGAACTTGGATGCACACTTGGGACTGCAGACAACAGAGGAGAAGAAAAACCCCAAGGTATGACATGCTTCTAATTCTATAATCTGTACTACTATTGGATGGCGTAAAGAAGCGCCGTGCTTTGCCTTACGACTTACTAAACTGCCGTAAGGCGGTAGTTGGTTAAGCCAAGCCTCGGTGCATTATCGCCTTTAAAACATTGGTCTGGTGAAGTAACATGCAGAATGCATGACCTGATTTATGATCTCGCTAGACAAATTCTACAGGATGAATTTGTGTCTGAGATAGAAACAAACGATCAAATAAACAAAATGCAGATACCTATCTTTGACTTCATGCATTGGGAAGCTTGACAAGAAATTATGTAGCAAAGTCCGTGCACTATATGTTTCTGGCCGTGACCTTGCATTTGACAAGAAAATGAACAAGCAATGGTGTGTCCGTACCCCTGTTATTCGGACGGGCCGACGGGCGTCGGATCGAAAAAGACCGAAATCCAGAGCCTACACCGTCCGGGCCCGCTTAAAAGACCGTATATGCAATCGCGACGGTAAAACGGTTGAACGGCCGGTTTTTAGAGAACGGTGAACGGGCGGTTTCATACGAACCGCCCTGATTTTGTTTCTGCGTGCATGCTGTGTGAGTAAATGCGTGTTACTGTAGGGTCACATGTGGGCCTCGCGGTGGGCCAGCTGCCGGTGCGTGGTGGTGGGCTCGTGGGGAGCTGTGCGTTGGAGCTTTTGAAGTTTGGTTTGACGTGTGCGTGTCTGCCTGATTTTTTTATTTTTCATAGTACAAGCTCTAAGTTATTATTAGATAAATGTCATGACCCAAAAAGTGGCCCATGGCGGAGGGCCCAACAGGGCACCTACAGCGACGGCCAGGGCATGGCCGGCCTTGGCGCCCCTCGCCAAAAAGCCATACACCGCCAGGAGTTAAACCGCCGCTTACTTCAAGCGATTAAGTAAGGAATATTTAAGGAATAAAATAGGAATAAAATAGGAATAAATAGATTGCTTTGTAAGAGAGGTATTCCAATCTATAGAAACCTCCTAGAGATTAGCTTAAGCGTGCAAGTCTTTCCCCGACTATAAATACAAAAGGTCATGTCGTTTGAGATTAAGCGAAGAAAATAATTAAAGGGGTAGCTCCCCAAACAGCTTCTATCTCTCAATCTCCTCCCCTGTCTCTCTCTCACACAAGACGCGCCCTTCTGCATCCTTCCACCGCCCGCCGACGCTGCCTGCCCAGCGCCCCCCGCCCGACCCACGCCCGGCCGCTGGCCCGCGCCTTGCGGCAAGGCCCGCCGCCGCGCCACCCCCTTCCACCGCCCCTCTCTCCGTCTCGATATCGCCCGATCACGTGTCGATTCGGCCCCGTCTAGCCGGGTTCTAACAATAAATAATATATCTCATGTTGACGAGCTGTTCACGTTCATTTTTTTTTTCATTTGAAATTGTGTTGCAACAATGAATATTTGAATTACTATATTAAGTTCGTTTTGCATCAATTTATAATCCTCCATATATTATATTTATGCGTATATTATAAGTTGGTTATATAATTGTATTCTTTTTATCTTTTATTTGTATATGTGGTCATTTATCTCTTGTTGCATATGTATGAATTTTATAGCTGTGCAATTAAATTTATGTTGTTTATCATCTATTAATTATTAATTATATCATATATATTTACCGGTTCAATGTTTTCGTACGGTTCGATGATCCAGTCCAAAAAACAATTGAACCGGCGGTTCAACCGTTCCTAACGGTTGGACCAATGAACCAACAACCGATGGCCTCGCGGTTCGATTTCGGTCCGTCCCAATAACTTGGGTCCGTACTGTTATATATTGGTAAGCTTAAAGGAGCTTAGAACTCTAGAACTGAATGAGGTTTGGAGTATGAAGGGTTTACCACAGTCTATTGGTGATTGTGATAATCTTCGAAGCTTATACCTAGAAAGTTGTTTTGTAATCAAAGATATACCAAATTCCTTGGAAAAACTGGAACATTTAAGGATCCTTAGTATTGTGAGCTGCATTTATTTGCAAAAACTTCTGCCACCAGAATGTTTTGGGAAGCTTTCCAACTTACAGACTATCACCTTAAGCCGTTCAGTCTCCAACAACTACCTCAGTCCTCTTTGAGTCATCTAGAATCATTGGACCTTTGATATTGTTCTGACCTTGTTGAATTGCCTGAAGGTATAGGGAAATTAAGAAACCTTAAAGTTTTGAATCTGAAGAAATGTGAAAAATTGTGTGGACTACCAGCTGGCTTTGGGCAACTAACTCGTTTACAGCAGCTGAGCTTGTTTGTTATTGTAGATAGTACTAAGCATGCAAGGATCTCCGAGCTTGAAAGTCTTGATAAGTTATATGTCAAACTGAAAATTAAAAACATTAGATATGTGAAAGATCCAGGTGACGCAGACAAAGTTAGGAAAAGAATGCATACAGAAATTGTCATTGGATTGGTATTCAGGATGGCAGGCTCAGCCTAATGATCAGGAAGAAGAATTACCATTAAATATGGAGAGGGAATTGCATTTTCTTGACGGTCTTCAATGTTGGTGTAATATTGTAAATGTATAAGGACTATTGTGAAAAGTAGAGAAAATATAGAGAGACGAGAGTGGCTGTGGGGGAGTGAATGACCCAGCCAGAAAATTCCCAAATCGCAACATGGTATACGGAGCTAGGGTTACCTCCGGAGGCGGCGGTGGCGGCGTCTGGGGTGAACACCGGCGAGTTCGAGCTGGGCGCTGCAGCCGTCCCTGCTGTGGTACTCGGCGGAGCAGCGCTAGCAGGCAGGGCCGGGCGGCCGTGCGCTCGTCGCGGCGAGAGGCGCGCTGGTCGCGGGCGGCGCCACGACGGGCGAGCGGGTGGGTGGCGCGTGGGGCCGTCTTGTGCGGAGGCCCTCCGACTCTTGGTCGGGGCGCGTGAGGTCGCGCGCGCGGAGCTTCCCCAGGTGCGGCGCGTGAGGGCTTGAGCCGGTGGGCCTGATGTACGATGGCCCCGTGAGGTGAAGGTGTGAACTTTGCTCCTGCTCTGTTTTTTTGGTGCCGGAGGAGATGTTGGTTCGGTTCTGGTAGTCAAAAAAAAGGAACTTGAGGGTGAGATTCAGTGCTGCTTGGTGTAGACTGCTGTTGAGGTTGGTGTAGACTGCTGTTGAAGTTTGTTGATTTGGTTTTTGGTGCTGTCCTGATTGCTCGGGGAGATGGATTCGGCGGAGGAAGCAAAGAAGAAAGCGGAAGAAGAGGTTGCAGTGAAGAAAGCGGAAGAAGAGGCTGCAATGAAGGCAGCGCTTGGTGGTGGTTCAGGTGGTGATACAAAGAGTGAGGTGATGAGTGAGATGATGAGGAGTATGATTCAGGAGTTCGTTGGGTTGGGTCTGATTGGCGGTAAAGCAGATGCAGGCACATCCAAATTGAAGCTGGAGCTTGTGCCAAATGATGTGAAGCTAGAAGGCAGCAAGAATTACTTGAGCTGGTCCAGGAGAGTGCGTGTGATTCTCGGAGGCAAGGGAGGGAGCACTATTTGGATGGAGGAGACTTGTGTTGAGCGGCTGATAAGCTTCAGCACTGAAAGTGGAGAGCCTTTGGAATACAACAAACTTTGTGATAGTTGCCCTGTTGTTGGCATCTATGTCTCCCACTGTGAGCATAAGGGTGGAAGCAATGCGCATAACATCACTGATATGGAAGACCTTGAGTAAGCATACTCTAAGAAGGGAAATGTCATGATGATGATGGAGATTGCAACAAGGTAGATGTAGTGAAACAAGGGGAAGATCGATTAGCAAAGATGCTAGCGAACTTAATGCTTGTGGGGAGAGCTAGATCACTATGCTCCTCTCCAAATGGAGACTCCGCAGATGCTTCAGATTGCTCATAAGTCGCGGAGGACGGGGGAGGGTGACCCACTTCCCTTCAAGAATACGACTTTTGAGTTTGAGATGTCACCGAGGAGAGTCTCCCTACTATGGATGGCGGTTTACCATGATTGATGAAGAGAGCTTGCTCGAATGATGGGTAGTGGTAATACCGTGAAGCCCGGCCTATGTTGCAAAATCAAGGCGAGGGGAGTGCTACAATTGTGTGAGAAAATGGGCACTTGAGTTATGATTGTCCCAAGCCTAGGAGGCGGGTGGTCGAGGTGGATCCTCGCGGAGGACGGAAGTATTTCGTGGGCTGCCATGGAGGAGGTGCGGTAGCCGGGTGGTAGTCGTGGTGGTAACCGGTGGAGGTCGAGGTAGAGGTCGCGGATGGCCCTAGAGCCAATATAGCCACCGCTGAGGAGACCACGCCCCGCTACTCGACAGAACAAAGGCTAGAGGCCGTGGGAACGGTGGCGTATGGGCAAGACGTCCGAGCTCCATTCCACTTGATGAGCACACCACCAACAACTTTGGTAACTTTGCCAACTATGCCCACATGGGCGTATGGTACTCGCACGTGCACTTGCATCCTCATATAGGCATCATGTAGATTGGGTCATAGACTCGAGCATCCAAGCATATCACGTGCATGTCTAGTCCTTTCAAAACATACACTCCATACACTTCTCATTCCGAAGTCCGTCTAAAATTGTTGATGGCACATCTCGACAAGTCCATGGTGTGGGTCTATAGAGTGTACACCTTCTCTTAGCCTACCATCAAATCCTACATGTTCCATCATTCCCACCAACCTCATCTCGCTTAGTTCAATCATTGATCAATTCAAGTGCACAAAATATTTGATGAAAAATTTTGTGTTTTTTCAGGAGAGGGGAACCGGGAGAAGGATTGGGACCGAGTCAGCGCGATGGGTTGTGGTTCATCACCATGAAGAAGTCGCGATTGGTGGCAGCCGTTGAAGAGGATGTGAAAGAAATTATGCTCCTTCATTGTCGGGTTAGAACATGTATCTTTTGAGAGCTTGGAGTAAGTTGTACCCTATGTTCAAGGGAGTGGACAAAAGTAGACTTGTATGTGATGCATGTGAACTTGGCAAGCATACTAGATCCATCTATCCTAGTATTGGTATTCCCAGATTGTGAACCATTTATCCTAATACACTTTCGAGATGTTTGGGGTCCATGTTTAGTCACCTCGTGGAGTGGTGCTAAATGGTTTGTCACCTTTATTGACAAGTTATACTATCATTATGACTTGGATATATATGCTTAAGCATAAGAGTGAGGTGTTTCCCAAGTTGCTTCCAAGACTTCCATAAATTGCTTGCAAATCAATTTAATGCAAGGGTTCAATTCTTGAACCGATAATGGAATGTAATATGTGAATAATGCATTTGGAGCATATATTTCAGATTAAGGAATTGTTCATCAAACAACTTGCCCTGCATGGTGTAGGCCGAGGAAAAATCATCATTTGTTGGAGGTAGCAAGATCTCTCCATGTTCCAAAATGAATGTACCTAAGTATTTATGGAGGAGGCAGTGATGACAAACCACATATCTCATTAACCGGATGCCATCAAGAATACTTGGTATGAAATCACCCGGCTGAAGCTCTTGCTAGGGAAGTGTGACTTCAAAGTTCCACCCAAGGTTTTTGGTTGTGTTTGTTTCGTAAAAGGATCACCGCCTATCAGGGCAAGTTGGATCCACAAGCGCTTTAAGTGCATTTTGTGGGATATGCCTCCACTCAAAAAAGGGTACAAGTGTTGGGATCCTTATAAAAAAGGTTGTTTGTGAGTATGGATGTGACGCCCGTGGGGAGGAACCATACTACACAAAAGAAGAATGATCTTGATCCATTCTTAGAAGAGTTACTCTTGACCACCACGAAAGTGAGAGAGGGGAGAATGAGAATGGTGATGTGCAACATAATGATGTTGAGGTGACTCGTGAAAGAGGTGATTGTTGGGACAATCCCATGCCCTACAAAACGAGCCCCCTTGTTCGGATGATGGTGGTGAGTGATGGGCCCGTTGTTCCGGGAAGATGGTGGCGAAAGTGATACTCGGGGAGAATGAAGAGGTTAGCATGAGGAATGATGCTCTAGAGAATGAAGAGGTGATGGTGGGGACAATTCCATGCCCTACAAAATGAAAGTGAGAAGCGAGGGGGAGAATGTGAATGAGAAGCGAGAAAGAATCATAACTAAAGTGTTCTCTAGACAAATCTAACTAAAGAAGCAGGGGAGCAAACCACAACCTAGACAAGTTGAAGCTCCAGCCCCATACCTCTCCTCGGACTCCTCCATCAAGCCCGTCATCCCCCCTTCCGGTAATGTTCCTCCCACCTTGAATCCAGAGTTACCCCTTGCACAAAGTAGAAATCCCTAGGGTCAATGCCGGAAAACCTCCTTCTCGTTATGGGTATGAACCACGACATTGCTAAGTATGTTTCATACTCTAGTGTCTCCCCGCATATAGAGCCTTTATTGCATCATTACAAAGCAATTTTTGTTCCGAGGCGGATTGGAGGTGTGCTAAGCAGGATCCAAAGTGGAAAAAAGGCAATGGAAGAAGAGTTGTTTGCCCTTCAAAAGAGAACAAGACATGGGAACTTGTTCATCTTCCAAAAAGGAAAGAGGGCAGTTGGTTGCAAGTGGGTATTCATGGTAAAGTAGACTCCGTATGGTAAGGTGGATAGATACAAAGCAAGATTGGTTGCAAAAAGGATACTGATCAAACATATGGAATTGACTATGATGAAACTTTTGCACCCTGTGGCAAAAATGGGTACGGTTGGCCACTTCATCAACTAGATGTGAAGAATGCATTTCTTCATGGTGATCTCTACAAGAAGAGGTATATATGGAAATTCCACCCGGTTTCTCGAATGAACAGACTATTGGGAAAGTATGTAAACTCAAGAAGTCTCTTTATGGCCTAAAAGCAATCACCATGTGCATGGTTTGATAGATTCAAAGCAGCATTGTGTGCTATGGGCTACATCCAATGCAATGGAGATCACATACGTCTTTTACAAGCACCGGGGCTCTCGTATCACTATCCCCGGTGTATGTTGATGATATAGTAATCACCGGGATGATGTGGAGGAGATTAAGAGGCTAAAGGAAAGGCTAGGGTAGAGCTTTTGAGGTAAAGGATCTTGACCACTTCGCTATTTTCTTGGGATTGAGATTGCTAAGTCACCAAAGGGAATCATTCTTTCCCAAAGAAAGTATGTCCTTGATCCGCTGGGCGCACAGAATGCTTGGGTGTCGTCCGTGTGGATCACCCATTGATAGGAATCACCAAACATGTGGTGAGTCCGTGAGCCGGGGTGGATCGAAAGGTACCAAAGGTTGGTTGGTCGATTGATTTACCTTCCGCCATACAAGACCCGATATATTGCTTATGCAAAGGAGTGTGGTGAGTAGGTATATGCATGATCCTAGAACTGGGCATATGGAGGTGGTGTACTAGATTCTAAGATACCTAAAAAGGGAACCCCCGTAAGGGATTGTGGTTTAGAGCAAATCAACACCTGAACGAAGGATATTGTGATGCTTGGATGGGCAAGTTGTAAGGATGATCAAGATCCACATCGGATATTGTGTGTTTGTGGGTGGTAATCTTGTCTCATGGAGAAGCAAGAAGCAAGCTGTGGTGTCACGCATCCACTGCAGGCCGAGTTTGGGGCAATGGCCTTGGCAATCGTGTGAGATGATGTGGCTAAAGGGTCTGTTGAAGGAGCTTCGAGTGTTGAAGAATGAGACCATGCTACTCCCTTCGTGGATAATGTAGCAGCAATTAACATAGCAAATAACCCGTTTGATTTGATCGAACTAAGCATGTGGAGATTGATAGGTTCTTCATCAAGGAGAAGATGGAAAGTGGGGCTTTAAGGTTGAAGCACGCCAAGTCTCGCGGATCAGCTAGCTGATTGTCTTACAAAAAGGTTTAGGTCCTAAGGATAATGAGTTGTCATGCAATAAGATAGGCATGTTGAATATTTTTGGCCCATCTTGAGGGGAGTGTTGGTGTAATATTGTAAATGTATAAGGACTATTGTGAAAAGTAGAGAAAATATAGAGAGAAGAGAGTGGCTGTGGGGAGTGAATGACCCAGCCAGAAAATTCCCCAAATCGCAACATTCAACCACCATCAAAAATTGAGAAGCTGAAAATTCATGTTTATCGGGGCTCGCAATTTGCCACGTTGGATGACAAAGCAAAGTGATTCTTGTGGTCCAGCTGATGCCTGAAAATCTCTACAGAGTCTGGTTTTTAAAAGTCAACTAATGCTCTCCAGCAGCTGCCTGAACAAATAGGAGAACTCTGCTCACCCAGCGCCTTTGCATAATTTCTTTCCCTTCCCTGACTTGCCTTCCCAAGAGCATGCAGCGCCTCACCTCACTTCGAGTTCTCAACTTGTGTGTTTGTAGCGGTCTGACCCAGCTTCCAGAGTGGCTAGGCGAACTCTCTGCACTTCAAAAACTCATGCTCCGACTGCCGTGGCATTACATCCTTGCCTCGCTCCATACAACGCCTTACTGCTCTCAAGGAATTATTTTATAGCCTACAACTCTGAGCTTCTAGACGATGCAGGAAGGTGTGGGCGAGGATTGGCACCTTTATCTCACATATTCCAAATATAATGTTAATGTTACTGGACTAGGGGCTTCAGATTAGCGCATCATATTATAAGGCGAACAAGGATGGCCAGGTGAGACATTTCTGTTTCTCTATGACATTTGCACACACGTTCGTTTTTCAAAGAACCCACACTGATTTTCTTCCGCTTGTGAAAATTGCACAGCTTAGATATTGGTACATGATTATATGCTGCCTTCTTTTTTTCTCAGAAATCGCCTTACATGTTCTGTGCTCGTGTTATATCACCACTATTTACTATATTGGTTCATGAGATCTACACTTTTTCCTTTTCTTTCTCCTCATCAGTCATCCCTATTTGTTCTCAGCTCGGTATACATATATGCATTTTGCATGTTCCCAATATGCATACTTGTACAATAAAATATAGGGTACTAGAAATAAAATGTGGCACAGACGCACAGTCCCAAAAAGCTTAATACTATTAATGTTTGTTGCACTGCTTCCTGTGAGACCTATCTAAACTAATTGTTTCTCTTTTTTTTTTTCAGACTCTGCAGTGGTTACGTATGTATGCACCAACTTTGGGGAAACAGCCACTTGCAGTGAAAAAGAACTTCAACTTATGTGCCCACTGCCCACCCGTCTTCAAGTTGATGGAAATATGCTTTTCGCGCTTGCGGAGCTGACCAGACAATATAGGCAGATGCCACGGATGATGTGCTTCTGAAGAATGAACAAGGCTATCTGTTGGGTGGCATGCGCTGGGAGCTCAAGGCAAAGTGCTTACATAGTTGTTGGAGCAGATCGGGGCAAGGCTGAAGGCTAAAGCCATGCTAGCAACAACAAGACAATGATCATGGAGAAGATTCAGAGAGGGGATGTCTTTTCTTAATTAGTGTATTATTGTGTCTGAACTGTGCACCGGTATTCAGTTTGTCTGTAAGTGCAGGTTAGCTTACTCCCATTTCAGTTTTCAGTCTCCCGTGTGAGTGTAGAGGCAGACCTGCTGTCTTTTAATCATGTTATTACTCATACAGAAGCTAGATCCTTTTGTAAATATCGATTTCTGCTTGCTCCACACAAAAGGTAGATCTTTGATTATCGACCAGTTAATGGATTTTGCGTGTATGCAATGCACTTTGGTCAGATGATCTTAATTCTTCCCTTCATTGTAACAGCAAAGCTACAGTAACAAAATTCCCTGTTTGAACATGCCGGTACTACTAATAATATTCCTTGTATGATTGTCTTTACCATGAACAGCATCAGCATCAGGGTGATGTGTGTGTTTCACTGTTTATAGTGTTGCTATTAACGTTTCTTTTGGATTACACATGCTGTAGCTTTGGATCACTTTTCGTGATCCGATGAGACCAGTGCCAGCTCTGAATTTTGAGCTTCAAGTTGAAAGTTAACAGGATTGCACGGCACCTGCGACAGAATTTTAGAAGCGGCCAGACGTGAACGCAAGAGATTGTGAAGAATTCTTTGCTCCCTAAGTCCCGGGTGCATTCTGCCATTGGTATCGTACCCTAGATGGTTTCAGCATTATTTAGCTTGGGGGAGAACGCAAGGCTGCAGCCGGTTTAGGCCAGCTTCTGGTTCTGTCTGACTGCTGCCACGCTTGCCCGGCATTTTTGGCTCGCTGTGATCTGATCTGAGCTAGAACTGCCAACATTTTTGGCCCAATTGGTCGCGTGACAAACTCCCAGGCCAGTATTCCTTCTAAGTATATTCGGAAATGCAAAAGGTCTACATTAGGGTCCATTTCAAAAATCAGATTTTCTTGGGCACTGGAGTAGACCTGTACAGACTTTGTGAGCTAGACTCGCATTTTGAGGCTTGCCTCGGACTGTGAGAGCGTTGTCCGAAGAGCCCCGAGGGTCCGGGCATGGGTTTGTATGGGCAAATCCCGAATTGTGAAAGAGGATCGATTTAAGATCAATTTCTTTGATGATTTTTCATCTACGGTAGAAAGACAAACACGTGGATCTTTCATTTCGATAAATTTAGAGTTTTGCCCCATTCTACATGTTTGAAGTTTTGGCAATGGCTGACGCCATTTGGCGATTGTAATAATGTCCATAATTTTGAATAAAAGAAGATGGTTCTCCTCAAAAAAAAAAAAAAAAACCAGCTCGCCCCACGCGCACGCACAGAGCCGCCGACTCCGACTGGCGGAGCCGCCGAGAGGTGCGTCAGACGTTCGACTCCACATCCGCATGGCCGGAACTCTTCCGACCGCCGCGTCCTTGCTCGTCGCGGCTCCACATCCCTCCTCAGCAGGTTCCCCTTTGCGAGAGATGGCGCACAGGCTTGGCTCGCGTTGAATCACGGCTGACTGCTCCTGTTAAGCAAAGGTGAGCGCTATCTTTTCTACTCCCTTCTGTCGTGCCGGAGCGGCCCACTGTCTGTTCGTGGAAATGTCTTCAAGCAGTGCTCAGGATGAACAATAACGTATTCACCATTGACACTGCAGGTGGCTGCCTCTGGGAGGCTCATGGTCGATTCTTTTTCTATCGTGCACTCCCCGCCCTGGCCATGTTCGTGGAAATGTCTTCGAAACGCAGTGCTCTGGGTCTGGATGAACGGCCAACGCGTTCGATGTTGACCCCAGGTGGTGCGGTGCTACAGGAGAACGGCGCCTGTGCGTACTTTTAAGCTCTTGTTTGGAAATTCATTCAGGCTAACAAGAATTTACACCACCCGAGCACATGCTCACATTTACTCATTCTGTTTCCACACTAGGTGAAAATGGCGTGTGTGATTGTGGTTGAGTACTTCAATTTGTTTTAAAATTAACACAGTACACCTTCTGGCTGAGATTCCTCATTTCACCTGAATTTCTTATTGACTTGGGACATCTTACCCTCTTGTTTTGTCTTTTTAGTTGACCTGATTCTTCGTGTCATCGCCCATCCTTCCTCGAATTTTCGTTGAGGATAATATATGTCTGTTTGATGCGTGCCTATATCCACTTCATTATGGTGAACAGGGTTTCAGTGAGAAACTATAGATAGATTTCAATGGCAATTTACAATCACTGAAGCACCAGAATCAAAAGAAGCTCGCTACACACCTGCAGCCCAGCTAAAGATTATTACTAAAAACGTCTCTTCAGCCCAAACCCCGTAGACTCAGTTTTCCATTGACAAGGTGCTTGGAGATTGCCCAGGTACACAGCTGTTGATGAGATTTCAAGGTATCTATCTCCTTTTTAGACAAGAGGTTATCCTCTTCATTTGGTTTTTGCTCAGGTCATGCTGCGTCTTTTCCTTTGGCAAGTAAATTTACATTCGTTTTGCCTCTTCTCAAGAGGACTCATGGCAAAACGAATCAATAAAAATATAACGCATAGATTTATATCATACGTGCTATAGGCTTTGGTATGTGTTGACAGCTAAAAAGTGGGAGGGTTGTAATGGTATACATGTGAACAAAGCCTTACAGCCTAAACAACTGAAGCAACAAAAATTACAGGAAAGTTCTCTGCCGCCTGCAATCGAATTTGCACTCCTGAAAGGATTTAGAGTAACCCAAGCCTCACATGCTCCGATTTGCATGGACAAAAACATTTGGAGTGCACAGCACCGTCATTGATCAGATCGAGGTATCTAGTATCCTCAAAACCAGAATAATTTCATTTCCTTGTTGCTCTTTATCATGCTTATCAATTTCTTCCTTGGCATCTGCTTTTCTGTGTTTTTCTTTGGTGGATAAATTGACTTTCCTTCTACCTCTTCTCCGAGGGGCTACTACTTGCAGGAGGCTGGCAATCAGTCTGTACTAGAATGACACAGATTGATATATTCTTCTCTGATGCCAGCGCTTTTGGTATATTAACCTCCTATCTTATATAGCTAACTTTCATGTATGTGCCACATCCCTGTGTTTCCCTCTCATTCATGTTGATTTCCCTGGTAATGTTAGAAACAAAAGAAGAACATAAGGTTTTGCTTGCAAAGGAACACCTCAAGAGTTTGAAAGTCTAAAAAGGTGTTTCCCAAGGTCAGATGTCTATCACTATTACCACACACCAATTCATGCACATCATTTCTATGTACTGTGTGTAGCAACGGATTACAGTGGTTATTTGGTCTAACACAAAAGATTATTGTAGCTCATTTATGCAAATTTTTTTTAAGGTTGCAGATCTTGATAAATTTAATTTGCAGGAGTACAAGCAAGGCGACACCGAGAAATATGAGTGGGATGGAAGTTGCCTTAGTATCAGCTGTATTGAAGGTTTTGGGGACAAAGTTAGCTCCTCTTGCAATCAAAAAAGTTCAGATCTAAAACAGGTGTAGCCAAAAGATCTTCGGAACTCCTGGATCTAGTTCGAGGAGATCAGCGATTGGTTGCATACAGTAGGTGATGAAGCGATAAGAAATGGGCCGGTCATCTAAATGGCTCAAAAAAGATTGAAAAGAAGCAGCTTATGATGCTGAAGATTTAGTCCACGAGTTCCACATCAGGCTGAAAAACAAGACATAAAAAGTTACTGGTAGCAAAGCATACCTTGGTCAAATACTTTGTTGACAAAACCCAAAACCAGCTGTATCTGAATTTAAGATAGCTCACAAGATCAAGGCAATAAAGAGCAGATTTGATGCAATTGTGAAAAGGAAGGAGTGACTATAGCACAATAGCAAATAGCATGCCAGTGGATCATCCTGTTCAGCATACAAGAAAGACAATTGGAGAGGTGCCATTCTATACCATTGTGGACGAGACATCAGTATTTGGCAGGGACCAGAGAAGAATCAGATTACATCTGAGCTGATAGAGAGACTAATAGCCAACATAGAATAAAAGATAGTTTCAGTCATTGGGCTAGGTGGATCTGGTAAAACTACTCTTGTGAAACTAGTGTTTAACGATGGTAACATCATAAACCATTTTGAAGTTCTGTTGTGGGTTCATGTGTGTCAAGAGAATTTGTTGTGTCGAAAAGCTTCGTGGAGAAGTTGTTTGAAGCTATTGCTGGTGACAAGCCTGACCCTTCCCACCGCGGCATGTGAGCAGAACTATCTTAGACAAGTTGGCTGGAAGAGGTTCCTAGCTGTCTTGGATGGCGTTTGGACAGAGGATCGTGTTGATTGGGAGCGATTCATGGTACATTTAAAGATTGTGCTGCACCTGGCCAGGGATATGGGGCCTAGGGCGCTCGGGCGGGTAAGCCCTAGGCACATGGCCCAAAAAATCTTGCAACTGCTCTTTAACCCCCCCCAATATCTCCCTACTCCCAGCTAAAAAGCAAAGCAAAGGCCCAAGAGAGAGACGCAGAGGCATCTCCCCTTCTCCTGGCTATCTGCTGTACGATGTGGATAGAGGCTAGAGTCCAGTAGCGGCAAGGGAGATATTGGGCCAACCATCCCCATACACTGCACTCGGCGAGGTCCAGCCTGATACACCGTATTTTCTTTATACTTTTTTTTGTTCTTATCACGCGGATCTAAATGTAGGCAATTGCAATATCAATATATAGTGTACAATTATGTATTCATTATATCAAGATTAAGTAGGGTACCAGTGTTGACACACAACACACTTGCATAGAGTGGCCCCAGGCGCAGAAAATCAGCCAACTCCACCACTGCACCTGGCAGTAGTATTTTACTCACTACTCGTAGTAGAAAAGTTGCAGAAAGCGGTGGATTCTAGTTATGCATATGACCTACCATTCTTGTCTAAGGAAGATAGCTGGAAAGTGTTTCAGCAATGTTTTTTGGAATTGCCATAAAAAAGCTCTAGATGCTGAAATCCTACAAGTCGGGATAGAGATTGTGAACAAATGTGGTGGGGTGCCTCTTGCAATTAAAAGTTATTGCAGGTGTTCTCCATGGAATGAATGGAATTGAAGAATGGCAGTCCATAAGCAATAGTAATTTATTAGATGTTCAGGATTATGAAAAGAAGAGTATTTGCATGCTTATTGTTGAGTTTTGTTCATTTACAGATCATCCTAAAGCCTTGTTTTATGCATTGCTCTATATTTCCAAGAGGCTATGTAATACCAGGCATCATTTGATTTCTCAATGGATAGCTCATGGCTTCTTCCCGACAAACTAAGCTCGACAACCAGAAGATGTTGGAATGGACTACTTTGACTCCTTCTTAAAATTGGGGTTTCTTCAAGATGAAGATCAATATTGGTCTGCAAGTGGTGATGTAGCATGCAAAATGCATGACCTGATTCATGATCTAAGCTAGACAAATTCTAAAAGGATGAATTTGTGTCTGAGATAGAAACAAATGATCAAATAATGAAATGCAGATACCTATCATGACTTCATGGGGAAGCGACAGCAAATTATGTGGAAAAGTCCGCTCACTCTATGTTTCTGGCCGTGGCCTCACATTCGACAAGACAATGAACAAGCAGTGTTGTGTCCGTACTATTATATTGAAGTATATAACTGCTGACTCATTGCCTCTGTTTGTTTTTCAAGTTTGATTACCTGGGATATCTTGGAAATATCAATGTTAACTGTGAGTCACTCCCAGAAGCTCTCTCACATTGTTGGAACTTGCCGGCCATTCATGTATTAAATTGCACAAGACTTGCAGTTGTACCTGAAACTATCAGTAAGCTTAAAAAGCTTAGAACTCTAGAACTGAATGATGTTCAGAGTATCAAGTATTTTACCACAGTCTATTGGCGATTGTGACAATCTTGAGAAGCTTATATACTTAGTTGGTTGTTGTGGAATCAAAGATATACCAAATTCCTTGGAAAAAGTGGAAAATTTAAGGATCCTTAGTATTTGTGAACTGCAATAATTTGCAAAACTGCTGCCGCAGAATCATTTGGGAAGCTTTGGCAACTTACAAACGCTCGCCTTAAAAAGTTGCTGGAGTCTCCAGACCTACCTCAGTGCATGACTTCTTTTTAGTCATCTAGAATCTATGGACCTTGGATATTGTTGTGAGCTTGTTGAATTGCCTGAAGGTATAGGGAAATTAAAATCTTAAAGTTTTGAATCTGAAGAAATGTGAAAAATTGCATGCTTATGGTTGGAAAGCTTTGTGCATTTTACCGGATCATCTAAAGCCTTGTTTTTGTACATTGCTCTATATTTCCAAGAGGCTATGTAATCAACAGGCGTCATTTGATTTCTCAATGGATGGCTCATGGCTTAGTTCCGACAAACCAAAACTCGACAACGAAGATGTTGGAATTGTCTACTTTGATTCCCTTCTTAAAGTGGGGTTCCTTCAAGATCAGGATCGACACCAAGGTTGGTCCACAAGTGGTGACGTAACATGCAAAATGCATGACCTGATTCATGATCTCGCCTAGACAAATTCTACAGGATGAATTTGTTTCTGAGATAGAAACAAATGATCAAAAATAAGGAGATGCAGATACCTATCTTTGACTTCATGCACTAGGAAGCTTGACAACAAATTTAGCAGCGGCGAGTCCGTGCACTCTATATTTCTGGCCGTGACCTCGCGACGACAAGACAATGAACAACCAGTGTTGTGTCAAATACTATTATATTGAAGTTTATGACTGCTGATTCATTTTACTATGTTTGTTTCGAAGTTTGAATACCTGGGATATCTTGGAAATATCAATGGTAACTATGAAGCACTCCCAGAAGCTCTCTCACACATTGTTGGAACTTGCAGGCCATTCATGTATTAAAATGCACAAGACTTGCAGTTGTACCTGGGAAACTATCGGTAGCAAAAACTTAGAACACTAAAAACTGAATGAGGTTCCAGTATGAAGAGTTTACCACTGTCTATTTGGTGATTGTGATAATCTTCGAAGCTTATACCTAAAGGTTGTAATGGAATCAGTGATATACAAATTCCTTGGAAAAGTGGAAAATTTAAAGGATCCTTAGTATTGCGAACTGCAATAATTTTGCAAAAGCCTACTTGCCACCACTCACGAGGAAATAGCGTCCTTTGCAGTCTTGGCCTTTCGGCAAATCTTTCAGCACTGTGAAGGCTTGGCGAGTCTTGCGCTTCAGCCCGAAGATTTACTGCGGCCCGAAGCCATCTTAGCCCGGTGCCAAAGCACCTTCTTGATCGTGAAAGTTCCGCGGTAATGGTCGTCAATCGCACTCAGCGAACCGGTATCGACGATATAAATACCGAAGGGGCTTTTGCGAGTGCCAAGCGTCACGGCACTACCGGCAAAGATATGAATATTTTAAATCTTACCCGAGTGCGGATGTTGGCACTCGGCAAAGTATTTATTTTACGAAAAACAAATGAACTTTGCCCGAGTCATGCGGAGGCACTTTCGGCAAAGTTGTAGTCGGTTGCCGGTACCACCTTTTGCCGGCAAAACAAGCACTTTCTGCGGGTTACCGGCTTTGCGGTCGCTTTCGTAAAGCTGGGAATTTCATTTTTTTTCTATTTCTTGTTGCTGCAAATCAACATATACATATACCATAAACATTCATATATACATCATAAACCACACAAGATCACCGATTCACATATATATAATCCACATATCTCACAAATTCACATATACTTAAATGCAAATTCACATATATAATCCACAAATGCCACAAAATCCAACATGTCCAACAACCAGCGGAAATCCCTGGCATGTCCAACAGCGCGAAGCGAGATCCGTCACGGTCGCAACATATCCAACATCTAAAGAAATCCATCGACCACCAGCTCAACTCAGCTGACCCGAGCGTGGCCTCCACAGTGCGAAAGAGGGTGAGCCCACCTCACCTTGCCCACAGGATACCACCGTCTTTGCGGCGCCCGGCGGCGAAATGCGACCACCCGTCAGCGTGTAGGAGGGGCGATAGTGAGGCCCGTAGTGTAGGCTGTAGCATGGCGTGCGGGAGGAGGAGCGCCACCGGGCCCGCGCGATGTGCTTTACGTCGCGAGTCGGGCGGCCGGATAGAGCCCATTTGGATGGGGTGGAGAAGAGCACACGGAGAGTCGAGGTTCGAGCTCCGCCGACGTAGTACACAGTGTGAGAGGCGATCTCATTGAGTACCTGCGCGGTGGCGAGCGCGCACAAGCCAAATAAATGAAACAACAACATATACTCACGCGGTCCCTCCTACCGCAGCGAGGAGGAGCGAGAGGAAAGCGAGTGGGCGGCGGCGTACTATGGCCCGAGGCGCAGCCGGCCGGGCGGTCACACGGGATCGCGGGAGGCTCACGGAGTACGAACGCATGCGTCCCGCCGGTCGGCGCGTACGCAGTGTTCGCGTGGTATGCCTCCAACTCCCGCCGATGGGCCTCTGCACCGGGCGCTGCACTTTTGGCCGCAAAGTCTCTTCGCTGGGCGCTGCGCGGCCTCGGCCTCACGCCATCAGGACTGCAATATTACACGCGTAGCGTTGAAACAATGCATGAGGCGGCGAACATGTGTAAAACCGGTGAGCGGCGCATGGCGAAATTACGAAAGCTCACGCATCATCTTTGCGCATGGAGCTTCTGGCTGTCGAGGTGCTATGGGGATGTCGGGTGGAGGTGGAGTGCTCCTTGGCCGAGAATCACCCACGGCACGTGCAGCGGAGAGGAGCCGAGATTACGTCAGCGCTGTTGGCCATCGATCGCAGTGCGTCTTTTGACGTCCCTCCTCCCAACCTCATGCGCACGAGGTCGTCGCATCAGAGCGCGGTGCATTTGGATCGCAGTCCCTCCCCATAGCGGCGTGCTTGCAGCCTGTCTTTGGAGTAAGCTTGGGGTGAAACCTTGAGCGGATGATTATGCGCCTCTCGGGCCCAGCCCAGAGAGTAGCGTAGGCGTTAGTACGAGTCGGTCGCTTCTACGCATTTGTCGAGTCAAAAGGCGCACCCAGCGTACTTCGGTGACGTCTCTGGCCTTCCATCGCGGCGAATTGCCGAGGAGAACACGAGATGTGGTTAAAGTGAAGAAGAGATTTGGCGCTTGAATAAAAGCATATCAGCGACAGTCAGTACCCATCTATCCATACCTACAGAGCCGCGCCTTGGTGGTGTGGCGTCCGCCTCCATCTCCGGCGACACCTCCGTGCCAGTCTCTTGGTGCGGCGTGCGTCTGGAGTCCAGACCCACTTCTCCACAATGGCCTCCCGGCAGTCCTTGTACTTTGCGCACCACTCCGGGGCACATCGCATGACACGCATGAGCGGATTAATGGGGGTCACCTTTATTTTTTTTTTATTGAAATCTGAATAAATGCATTCCCTACGAATATATGCGCTCCACGGGTGAGGTCGGTCTCCCCTACGGAGCATCATCTCCCTTGCCGTTCTTCTTCACCACCTTGCTTTAAATACGTCGGCGTTGTAGGGTGATCGCGATGGCTTTCGCAGCGCCTCGTGGTACAGGTCCCGGAGTGGATTCTCGGCCGGACCATCTGCACTCTAAGCTGACTCTTTCTCCTTCCCGCCTCGCCGCGTGAAGTAGTTACGCATCTGAAAACATGTATCATTCAATTATTTAGAAACATAGTATTCAAACGACGTGAAGAAGTAATCCACTGCATACACGCACTCACCCAAAGTCCGTCTTGATGCTTCACGGCAGGAAAGACGCCCTGCTCCGCAGCGCGCAGAAGTGCTCCACGCGTCGAGCGAACACCCACTCCGCGTTGTTCGGCGAGTCCACCGGGCGAGTAGTTCTCTCCCTGACATCGAAGCCGAGGCTCGCGGATGCCATTGATATGAGCGGCGCGCGCCTCCCACTACAATCTTCCGATTCTTTGCCGCGAGCCATTAAGGCGAAATTGTTAGTACGAGAGTTCGATTTTCAACATGTCATATGAACAAGTAGTGAAAATATCAATGGCTGCTGCTTTGTCACGTAGGGTCGAATCACTTGGCGGGCAAAAGGGATCATGCCCACAGTAAGACTCGAGGCCTTATTTGGTAGACTGGCTGAAGACCTCGCAAGAGGGCGTCTCGGGCCAGGGTACTCTATGACGGCCTTTGAGTCCAAGTCCCCGCGGTGTAATGGCCAGCGCGGCCGGGCGGCGAGACTGGCGGCCACGAGCTGGCCCGGACGGCCCGGCCGGCAGAGCTCGGCGTGACACCTGAAACTCCAAAGCCTCACCGCCCGGGCGGCGCGGCGGCGCCTCGGCGTCTCCCACCCGTCAGTCTTCGTGCGTCGACCTCACTCCCTCGTCGGCCTCCTCCCTGCGTCGGCATGGGGAGAGGTGCCTCAGCAGCGTAGGCGAGATTTGGACCCCACATGCGGCGTTGCCGCCCTTCGCTGGCATTTTAATGTAGAGTCCACCAAAACGAAATGAAAGAGTAAACCAATTGTAGTATTGCAAAATAAGAGCGAAACATAATTGAAAGGTAACGATAATAACAAAATAGTATTATTACATGATTTAGAAATTATCTCCCAGAATGCCTAAAATTTGTGGGCATGCTATGAAAGTCATCACTATCGCTACCACTATCACTATTGTAATCATCAATGTCATCACCCTCTATCATACATGTCGCCCTCAGCCCAGTGCGTGCAGCCCTCCACCGGCTCCTTGGCACCAGCCTCCATGCGTTCGAGAATTTGCAGAGTCCTTAGCATCCTGCACCTCATCATCACCCTCGATCCTCATGCGATAGCGTTGTGTCTACTTCCATGCCCATCGGCCGGCGAAAGTGTCTATCTCCAAGCGTCCTTCTAGCCCTCCGGTTGATAGAACTCTTGAGTGTTTGGAGTCGAGGTTGTAATCATCATGCGTGAGAGCGAGCTTTTTGACCGATCTTGTGTCGCTGCTGTGCACAAGGTACCAGCCCGCCAAAGATCCCTGCGTGTTTTGGCTTTATGCGCCCATGCAAGGGAGCAACAAACTTGTGTGGCAGGTGGTGTATATTAGCCACAATATAGACATCCTCTCCCTCCATACACTGCGAATCTACGGCCGAAATTTGGAAACACTGCCCAATCGTAGGAGTCCACTTTTAAATTGTCATCGAGGATCGAGACCAATGGCATTTTGAATACCACACTGGCTTGAGCTCTTTGGGACCCTCGAGAGTTGAGCTCATATATTTCTTCGACTATCACGTAGCCAGTCCCTTCCTATCCAAAGCGGGCGTCGAACTCGGGGTACCCGTTGTTTTCCGGTTAGGTAGGCTCTCCTCGTAGCTACTCAAGTGCTGCAGAAACGATAGCCATTCACATCATAAATGCGATTGAGAGCGGCGAGTTGACCCTCACCGAGAAAGCCAGTGCCCACTGTGGAAATCTTACCGCACATATACGTGCATGACGGCGGGCTGCAGTGAGCCACGATAGATCGTTACATTATATGTTACTAGGCCAAAGTGGGAATATCAAAAGCGAGCGAGGTTGGTTGGATGGTACCTTTTAGTGGCGAGCACGGGAAATAAAATCGGGCTACCCATAGAAGATTGTCTTCTTGTTGCATAGCAGGAGCCTCATTCCCTCTCCGGTGTTGACCAACAAATTCCACACTGAGAAAACAAGGCTAGAGTGGGTAGGATCAGATAGGTGGAGGCGAGGAGTGGCGAGGCGTATCGAACAAGCTCATTGAGAACTTCTACTGGCGATAAAGGGCGTTTCGTCGAGGTTCAACAACACATAGAGCATGATAGTGCGCCACTCATCAGAGACAAAGTGCTAACGTGGGTAGGCTGGCGGCTTCCCTCTTCCGACTTGCCCTGCGAAAGGCTGAGGGATTCGATGAACTCTGCGCGGCGTTGTATAGCGAGTAGATTGTGGGCACTTCCGGAGGAAGTTTCACCGATTATAGATACGCTGTGTGAAGAGTCAGACACCTCCTCCCGGAATGTATGCCTCGCGCGCGGAAGGCTCGATTTACGGCTTTTATTCACCATTTTTCTCCAGAAGTACCTTGAGAGCCCTCTCCGGAGTTGGATAGCACCAGCGAGCAGGCTGCCGCGGGCAGCTAGCCCGTGCCTGCGTAGGCGGTGCAAAATCGGGTCGTTTGCGCTCGGCGAGGGAAGAAGCGCGTGCAAAATATCATCTCTAACTTGCCGCGGATCAAGCGCGGGAGGTCGACGGCCGCTCGAGATCGGCAATCGCATCCGAGATAACTCTCCCTTAACACAAAAGGCTGGCGGAAGAAAGAAAGCTCAACTCTTGCGGAGGCGCGCGCCACCTTTGGCTCGGAGAGGTATCCACAGAGTCACTCAGCGGGGAAGGATCCGCTCAATCCATATGTGGAAGTCGCGAGCTCTTCATCGGGACTTTCATGAGTCACGCAGAAGAGTTCACTCCCTACTCGGAGTAAGCCGCGTACCCGCTCGAGGGAGCGATAGCGTCTTCATCCAGCACAGCCAGCACTTCCTTCCTACTCCGGCCCTTTTGATGATGATGTAGCCAGTGGGGCCGGGCGCCCCTACCCATCTCCTCGCGCACAGGGGTCTCTATCCACTAGCTTTTGGTCACCATCGCATCATCTCTATGTCCGAGATCCTAGCACTTAGCGTTGTCCTTTGGCTTCTTACGAGGTCCATGGATGTTACTTGAAGAGTGCCTGAGAGATATTCTTTTTACGTATTGCATTACATGCCGATGTTGTGTGTGGAAGAAAGAAGATCCTTGTAGTAGGGAGAGTGGTCAAGCTTAGATATATAAGAGTCCACATGTGTGTCCGTACCATATCCAACCAGACCACCTTTCTTTTCATGGATTTTGGAGACCCAGCTAGCTTCGGCAGGAGGACACTCTTCCACCCAGGTCATAAACTTTGGGATGGGATCGGGTGACTTCCATACCACCTTTCAAGTGAAAGTGCTGTCCCGTCACGAGATTCATGGTTCTCGGGCTGAGGAATTGGCCGATGTTTGTCAAGCTTGAAGAATACTTGCCACCCCTTGAGCACCCGGTGAGGCATACCCAATGGTGCCTTGCATGTTGGGCAAGGAACCTCCCATGAACCACACATCCATCTGCTTGAATATGCCATAAGCCGAAGTCATGCATTGAATATGGGTACCACCGCGTGCATTGTAAAGTTTGTCTTTTGTAGCCTCGATCTGGTATGCGTCGATGACCCATTTCGAGCATCTTGCAATTCTAAATCCCTAGCGTGTACGCATGAACACACACCCATATTGTTGCGGGTGCGGGTATTATCGGCGTCGAAAACGGGTGCTTGAGGCTCAAACATGACTACCGAGGGGAAGATTGAGGAGGGATCACGCGACCGCGAGGGCGCAAAGCAAATTAATGCGCGCGCCGAGCTGACACGTCGCGGGGTTGAGCCATACGTTCGCGGCGCTTCTGGCAGTACATTCGAGCCTCCGCATAGCTCGGGAGGATGCATATTATGAAGTGCTTCCATGCATCACCATCCGATCGGGTGTACCAACTTCACCGAGCGTATCTTTTGCCCTTCTTGTGCCCATGTCATTTTGTTTTCGACGGACTCCTCCACTCGTCATGCTTGGCCCGTTTGCTGCCGTGCGACAGGAGAGGTGTCGTCAGGACCATCTCGATCTTGGGCATGACATCTTCCCTGCCATCACCTACATTCTACCTCCACAAACCTAGAGGCTTTTGCGCGCTTTTGCGATCTTGCGTTGCTTCCTTGAGGTCTCCCCTAAAGAGGGGCAGCACCCCTTTGGACAAGCGTAAGTGCGATGGTCACTCATGCGGCATCTTGCGAGGTCCGCGAAGGGGAGTCCTGCGCGAGCTTCATTAAAATGCGTGTTCTTCGGCGCGTGACCCTCTGCAGAGCAGTTTGCCAGATAGCCCGACCAGCGAGTGATCCGGCGCGTCCTCGACTAATGCTCGATGCGACTTCCAGCGCTATGCAAGTGAAATGCCATCCGGCATGGAAGCCGTAACCATTGTCTTCGTGAAGCAGCAGAGACAGCATTGCGCCTCCATCATCTCGTAGAAGCACGCCTTTTCGCGGTTTCACTCGAGGTTCACTCCACTCCAATCCTCCATTGAGCAGCGTGCGCAGAAAGTACGCCATCGTATGAAAACTGCCATCGCGGCATCTTGACATCACTTACTCCTCGAGGAGGCTACCGCACGTCCTCTCTAATACGATCGCGACTTCGCGCAGGTGGAAGATCCGGCGGCCTATAGTTTCGCGAATCCGTGTTGCATCCATGTTTTGACCCATTTCCAACCTTGACTTCCAAAGCTGCACAGCGTGTTCGCACGTAGCTGCGCGGACCGCGGCATCGCGCAGATAAGACCCTTTTAGCTTGTGCCGGGCCAAAGTGCATGCTCGGGGAAAGCACGTCGAGTCCCTAAGCATTCAAAGCTCTTACTTGCGAGACCGTGTACATCCACGCGCGGTTATCCATCCTACTGTCGCTAAGCCCGTAATGCGAGACCCACATAGCGGCGGTTGCATCACCACGCAGGCAGCACCTACCATCCTAATATAGGTGAGGGATAGGTCCTAATCCCACCCGAGGATCGCGTAGACCAAAGGTCCAGCATCCATACTTTCGAGGTCCCGTCGAGCGTAGGAATTTACCCGGCCGACACCTCCCGGCGTTCTCCCGTCCGCGTCACGGCCGGGAGAGTGTGTATCAGGAAGGAAGCAGCGGGGAAGTCTTTAGCCAGCATCCCGGGAAAACACCGAGCGGAGGCGGCGCCAGATGCTAGCACCTATCTACGCATCGCGCAGAGCTGTCAAAACGCGTGGACAATCCCGAAAGCAGTCACGTCAGCGAGATATGCTACCGAGTCGCGCGACCAGCGTCAACTGTATCTCTTTTCCGGACGAGAGCACGCCCTAGCGGAATACGGCTGCTATGCCAACACAACTACAAGGGCCGCCGGGAGGTGATGCATACCTACGGGGTGGTCGATTGAGCAGCGTGCGAGCAAAGACCCAGCGCGCGCTACGAGCGGGCCAGGGGAATCGTAGGGTCCCTCCCGCGAGTCCTCCACAAAGGGACAAGGCCAAAATAGTTATGATGGCGAGCTCAAAATTTAGAAGCTGACACCTCCCACTTGCGAGAGGGTTCAAACTTTGCACATGACGCGAAGGCCAGCAACCACATGCGCCCTTTATACCGCAGAATAGCAGGCGCGAGAGGCCGCAGCCGCGATATATCGACGCGATAGGCCGCAGCCATTCAATATATGCAGCGACAGACATACCAGCTCAGCCGTTCAAGTATTACCGCCAACAATTACTACTAATCCTACAACTATTACTAACCAGCTACTAAACACTACTAATACTAACCCTACAACTGTTTACTTCAACTGTTACTAGCTAGTTCTAACGACTACTGCTAAACCCTACCACTAACACTACAGCCCGCAACTAGTTGCCAGCTACTACTACTAGCTGCAACTAGCACTACTTACGAGAGGGAATGGCGGCTTACGTGCAGCAGGCGTGGCAACTTACGAGACGAGCGGCACAGTCGATCGCAACTTCTTCCTCCTCCCCTTCACTCTTCACTTCCCTCCTCCTTCTTCCTCACTCTCCTCCCTCTTCTCCCTCCTCCTTCCCTCCTCTCGGCTCCTGCTTCTTCCTCCCTCTCTCCCACTTCTCCTCCCACCTTCCCTTCCTCCCTCTTCATCCCTCACCTCCCCTTTTCTCCTCCTACTTGCTTGGCCCAGAGCCGCTTGATGCCCAGCCAGGCTTGAGGCGCCGTGAGGCTGGGAAGGCGAGAGGTCGTGAGAGCCGGTAGGACGTGGCCTTCAGCGTGGCAGATCGTGCGGGGTCAGGGACGGTCCGCCGGGCACAGTCCGGCCTTGGCGGAGGCGGCGCGGCCAGCGTGAGGACGGTGCGCGGGCGGTCGCGGGAGCCCGGCCGAGGCGATGGGCGCGGCCGCGCGAGGCGGCGGGCGTGAGTCGCGCCGGTCACGGCCGTGGCGGCGTGAGGACGGTGAGGGCGAGGCCGGTCCGGCCAGGCGCCCGCGCGGATCCGGCGATTCGGCCCGTGATGGTGAGGCGAGGCCGAGGTCGGCTGGCCGGCGGCCGTGGTCGGGCTTGAGCGCGGGAGTATGTCCGAGGAAAAGAGAGAGGGAGGCGTGCCGTGAGACACTTATCGCCCGCTTTCTTGCGAGTGCGCGACAGCGGCACTGCGAGCAAGACCTGTTAATTTACACGCCATAAAAGCACGTCTTTCTGCGAGTGCCGCAGCGTCTGAGCGCTTCACGGCCAGCTCATTGCTTAGGAGAGTGCGCATCGGCACAAACGAGCCATTCGAGCTCACTGAATGCATCATGTGCTGCCTTGGTACACTAATTACATCCTCGTCTTAGGAATTTGCAGGACACTTTCAAAGTTGTTTTGCTATATTTCATGAATTATTTCTATTTTCTTGCATTTTAGGACCACTCCAAATTTGAGGCTACTTGTACATGAAATAATGAGCGTAGAATCATTCAAAAATGTCATTCATGCAGTGTTTGGCGTGTATGTTTTAGAGGCTCAATCGAGGGACTTGCGTGAAATTTCAAACATTTATGTCTTAGAACATGGCGAGAGTTACTTGGGGAAAGGTTGGCGTGAAATTTTAAAACGTTTGGATTTTATAGATTTTTAAAAACACCTTTCCGCCGAGTGTAAATATGTTATTCACCTGTTTGGCTAAATCCAGATAAACTAAGCTGCGCTCATAACTCTTTGACCGAATCCCGGCCGTTCAAAAGCGATGTCGCCATGAAATAACAAGTATCTAACAAGCTCACAAAAATGAGATAAACTACTTTCGGCATAGTTCTTGCGAGTGCCGCGTTAAACCTCGGCAAACAATACTTTGCCAGTGCATATAAGCGAGGCGCACTTTCGGCAAGAATGTGCCTGGTTTGCGGATGCTAGCGTTGGACACTTTCGGCAAGGTGATGGAGAGCGTGACGTTTCATCCAGTTATCCTTTGCGAGTGTATTTGTTTTTACCGGCGCGAGCGGCGGCATATTGTTTTCGGGAGTGCTTATACGTGGCCGTGGCGGGCTCTCGGCAAGTGTCTTTGTCGAGTGCTGGGTTTGGCCTTCCGGCAAAGATGCTTTCTTTGTCAGTGCACGGCTTTTCGGCAAGCTTCGCCTTCGGCAAAGAGCAGTTCTGTAGTGTCACTCGAATACTTAAAGC
>JADLZK010003376.1:0-98132 GCA_015847255.1 Hyparrhenia diplandra | reverse complement strand
GTTTGAGGACTCGGGAGAGTAGTTGTGCTCGCAGACATTGCTCACAGTTACCAATGTTTATAAACTGTTCAATAGGTGCTCAAGTGCTGGAACTAAAATCAGTCTATTTTATGCAGTGAAAGCATTGAATGAGATAAAAATCTTCACTAGGCTGGAGAGTTGTATACTCATGGGTCGGAGATGATCCTTGTGGGCATGGTGATCTACCCCCTGGTCCGGTGACATGTTCTCAGCAAGGGGATTACAGAGTTGTGACGGAACTGTATGAACCATTCTGTCATTTTCTTTGATTGTACCTTGTCTCCTGGGCTTCTAGCATGCATAATCATTTGGAAGATATTTTATGGTTGCAAAAGTTTATTTCTAGAGATAAGAAAAGGTGTAGTAAGATTTGAAGCCAAGGTCAATTTTTTTTTTGTGTTCTCCAACATAGGAAACTCTTTATCATCTAGTAAATTGAAACGACACCTGACCTTGCAAATACTGTCTCAAAACTATTTGACTACACACATATCTCCATGCTGCAGCCATTTGACATAGCTTTTGTTAAATCTACATACCTAAAAGAAAAAAAGAAACTGTTGCTAGAACAAGGCATTGAAGCAGCATTACCTACTTTCCTACTGCATGGTTTTTTTTTGGTTGGAAATAAATAAGATAACTAGCAAGTTAACATCTATGACCAATACATGTGTTTGGGTTATGGATTTCAACTCTATGAATTGCAAAATCATGTTTACTGCTTGTCTTAAGCTTCATGCATCATTAGGCGTTTTTACACATACATGCCTGAATGCCATTGCTTATTTTATTTCAGGGAAGTTTATGCCGTATCAATAGTTGGTCCCTTCCCAACAGCAGTCACTAACCTGTTGGATCTAAGAAAATTGTAAGAACTAAGAAGCTTTTCCCTTTTCAATCCTGTTTTATTAATATGCTCGATCTTAGCATCTAGTAGCACATAGCTATTTATGTTTCATGATTATTTGATATAAACTGATTGCCTTCATGTTCTTAATATGCCTGCTGTTAAATGTCTGTTGGTTTTAAGATAACTATTCAGTGGTAAGGTACTAAGAGCACACAGCAAGGTATCTGATAAATTTATTCACTCTTGTAAAAAGAAAGAATTGAAGTTCCATGTCTGCTGTGCTATTTCGCTAAGTTTGGAGAAATCATTTGCCGCAATGGAAAGCTAGATTTATCCGTTAACTATCTTCACTTATTAACTTAACTATGCCAGCTTCTGTTTTGTTTATCTCTTTGAGTTTCAAAAATATCAATAATTGAAGGCGGTCTTGTTATTGAATGATCTTGTGAAGGGCTGCATTAGAACAGCTTTAATATTTTGACCAGTATGTAACTCAATTACTTAATTAATAGGATCTCCACAATAACAAGTTGACAGGGCCAATTCCCGCAGATTGGACGGTTGAAACATCTCAGAATATTGTAAGTATGGATTATCTTTGTGCATACTGGAGTATATGCTTTCAGGTCTAGATGTTTGCAACTTAGAGTATTTCAGTTCTTGCAACATTGAACATAAGTCTCTATTCTCTGCAATCCTCCAATGTCCGCTGGATAATGATAGCCCTTGAATCAATGCTGCACTAGTACTACTTTCTTGACCTTTTGAGTCCATGGCTAAGTTGAGTATAATTGCTCTTTATCTAAGCAAGTGTTTTTGTAAACTTAGGAACCTGAGGTGGAATAAGCTTCAGGATGTGCTTCCACCTGAAATTGGTGAACTGAAGAAACTGACACACTTTGTAAGTTCATTTTTAGAATGTACTGAGTTGATCTGGATAGATAAATGGTTCACTTCTGATTTCTCTAAGTGTTATTGGGAATTTTTAGGTATTTAAGCTTCAATAACTTCAAAGGCGAGATTCCAGTGGAGTTTGCAAACTTGCCAGAACTTCGCTTATCTTTATCTTCATGAGAACCGCTTCACTGGACGCAATCCCCCTGAACTTGGAACTCTAAAGAACCTACGTCACCTGTAAACATGCTACTTGATTCCTTCTATTTCTGTTCATCTTTAGAAGGAAAACCAAGTCGTATTTACTACATCAATTATAACCTTCCTGGTTTGTGAGATGTCGTGGGCTTGTGGCAAATTATAAATTTTTTTTTCAGTGACGCTGGCAACAACCACCTGACAGGCACTCTCAGGGATTTTATCGCAATGGGAATGGTTTCCTTCCTTGAGAAATCTGTATGTGAAAATATAACATGCTACCAAATTCACCCTTCTGTCGTGAATGGTGAGTGCTGTCTTTGCTGACTGCTACGTTTTGTCTCTCAGATACCTTAACAACAATGAATTGACTGGTGTGCTGCCAGATCAGATTGCAAATTTGACAAACCTTGAGATTCTGTAAGTCTTCTGAAGCTGAAGATTTAATTGCATTGGGACCTGTCATCATATTTTCCCTTGAAAAAATAAGAAATATTGATCATCTGATCATCCTTATACCTTCTTCAGGCACTTGTCCAACAATAAGATGATCGGATCAATATCGCCTAAGCTAGTTCACATTCCAAGGCTGATCTATTTGTGAGTCTCGCTGCTTAAACCTTGTCTGAATTCTGTATGGGAAGGAATGATCATTTAGTGTTCTTTTGGTTCTGATGAGGAATGCTCATTTAGTGTTCTTTTTTGGTTCCGATGTTCTCATGTTACAAATGGTTTGTGGCAGGTACTTGGACAATAACAACTTCATTGGGAGGATACCCGAAGGGTTATACAGGCATCCATTTCTGAAGGAGCTGTAAGTTGGCTTCAGAATCTCAATTAAAATAAACTATATATTACTTTCAGAAAGGTTTCCATTTTACTTCTACTTTACATTTATTGAAGTACATCTATGCCCTTGCTGCAGGTACATCGAAGGAAATCACTTCAGACCAGGAACCAGATCAAAAAGGAACACACAAGGTGCTGGAATTGCCTGATGCTGACATTTTAGTTTAGGAAGCTCGTTTGGCAGACCTGAGGTCCTGGCGTCCTTCAGTAGACTATCGCAGAGACCACGATCATTTTTTGGGAATATATGCATATATGTAGCTATGTTTCTCACTGCACTTGACAAATTTACATTTGAAAATCTCTTGCAAAAAAAAAAAAAGAGAGGAAAAAAAAAATCAGTGAATAGTAAAGACCACTGCCACACTGCTGCCATCATTAGATCTGTGTGCAGGTTGTATTGTTTAGCCTGTACCTTGCTGTATGATGGAGATGCTCAGCAGATGTAACGCCAGCACATCGCATGGCACCGACAGTCCTGGTACAACCAGTGGCCAATGATATTTTTGTTATACACTGGGTATGATCTGGCCTTTTTGGAAGCAAATTTTGGTGCCACCAACACTTGAAAGCGTTGGCATGTGGGGAGAAGAATCTGCTAATACCAGGCTGGATCTGCCCAAGAAAAGATTGGCCAGTATATATAACTGCATTCCAGACATGCCCAAAAGTTGGGTTAACTCGATAACTCGGTCGAGGAAAATAAGTAAATAAATAACTGAAATAGAGCGTTTTTTGCTGGCGCACATAGCATCATGTCTTCTACAAACTTGGGTTCAGAAGATCCAATATGCTGCGCAGTTTTTTTTTTTTTTGAATTTTCACCGGGGGGGAGGCGATGCTGCGCAGTTTGATTGGATGATTGTCGCAAGAAAGAATACGGTCCAGGTCACATGCATCTCTAAACCATTTATAACTTTATAACATTATTGTCTTTGCTGTTAGTGGTCCAAGCAGCCTTTTCGGTATTCTGTTCCCTTCTGAACTCCCACTGTTGTATCATGATTATTGCATTCCAAGAAATTGGATGCATCTCAGGATCCATGTCCGAATTGATGATGCCGCCACTGTTGCAAATGTCTTGACCTATATCTGGTAGTTTATCCAGATTCTAAAGTTGAATACTCCAGCATATGGCTGATTGCACATTCATCTTGCACCATTTCGATTTTAATCTTGGTATAAGCCCATTATCACAATACCGTTGTACTAGTTTCTGTTATTACTTTCTGAACTCCAAATGTACCAAATACCCCAATTTAAGGTAGTGGCAGTTCTTGATCGTTTCTCTTCAGTTTTTCAGCGACAGGAGTCGCTATCCGCCCATATGGTCCAGTTCTCGGACTCCTCGCAAATCCGGTGCTCTCTCTCAGGCATGCGGCTTGAGCTGCCCAAGGCACATGGAGGACAGGCATCTTTGTTTGGGCAATGGCAAAATTGTTGGTGTGCAAAGACCTAAGCTTTAAAGAACATGAACAAAACCATAAGCCAAAGGAAAAAGTCTACATAACCCTCTCACCTATTGCAACTAGACTATTTCACCCTCTACCTATAAAACTAGGTATTTAACCCCCTCACCTTTACAAAACAGTCTAAATACCCCCCTACAGTGGTTTTGCATGGTGGGGGGTATTTAGATTCTAAAGTTTATCCAGATTCTAAAGTTGAATACTCCAGCATATGGCTGATTGCACATTCATCTTGCACCATTTCGATTTTAATCTTGGTATAAGCCCATTATCACAATACCGTTGTACTAGTTTCTGTTATTACTTTCTGAACTCCAAATGTACCAAATACCCCAATTTAAGGTAGTGGCAGTTCTTGATCGTTTCTCTTCAGTTTTTCAGCGACAGGAGTCGCTATCCGCCCATATGGTCCAGTTCTCGGACTCCTCGCAAATCCGGTGCTCTCTCTCTCAGGCATGCGGCTTGGAGCTGCCCAAGGCACATGGAGGACAGGCATCTTTGTTTGGGCAATGGCAAAATTGTTGGTGTGCAAAGACCTAAGCTTTAAAGAACATGAACAAAACCATAAGCCAAAGGAAAAAGTCTACATAACCCTCTCACCTATCAGAACTGGGACTATTTCACCCCTCTACCTATAAAACTAGGTATTTAACCCCCTCACCTTTACAAAACAGTCTAAATACCCCCCTACAGTGGTTTTGCATGGTGGTTTTGACATGTTGGTGTGATGAGGTGGACTTTGGTGCTGACCTGGACACATGACAAGTGGGCCCGGCTTGTAAGTGGGCATTAGGCTTGTGATGCACTGCAGTCATCTGATGCCTTTCATCAGGATTGTGGTCCGTGTCCACTGTTACATGCAATGCAATGGATAAAGTCCTTGGGAGACAGTAAATGTGCAGCAGAAAATGCAACTGCTCGACATGTGAAGCTGGATATGGTTGCCACGGCTGCAGCAGTGCAGCCCGAGGGAAGCAGAGCAGGGACCAACCCGACCCAACGTTGTTTTTTCACTTGTTTTCCCCGTATGCAGACGAATCAAGCAGACCTTCAGGCCAAGCGTTGCCACTTGCGTGGGGCGTCGTGAGCACGCGGCAGTAGGTTTGTTGTTTTGCCATCACCAAACACCAGCGAGGCTGAAGCACCAACCAATCCGGCGCTCTGCCTGAGCCCCAGCTCCGTCAGAATCTGATGATCAAGCCGTTTGGATATTGCTCTGGGTCCACGAGAGAAAATCAGGTGCATTTTATCCTCTGGCGAACGGATTCGAGGGACGAGGAGGTTTCGTAGGGCTCGATCGTGGAGCTGTTTGGATAATATACTAGCTGCGATTACAAAAGAATCTAGTGTTGTAGTATGAAGCAGGAGACAATTAATCAAAGCGTCTTTTTGATGAACAGATGCCATAATTCTTTGCCTATCTTAAGCTCTTCTCTACAGTAATCAGTTGGTGGTGGCAAGACCAGGTACCAACCCGAGGCCACCAAAAACCACCTCCACCGAACCAAACGGCCGGCCGGCCGGCCTCCCCTTCAGACAAGGAGGCATATTGAATTCAGTCCATGTCATCACTACTAATAAAGCTGAATAAAAGCACTCCGTTTGATTGATCCACACAGCTTTGTTTTCCCCCCTCGGCCCTCCCCAAAAGAACTAAAAAGTTCACTGAAAACAAGGGACCCCAACCCAAGTCCCTAGCACAGATCTGCTCTTGCTCAACATTGCCGGGACCGGGAGCTCATCCACTTTACCTGCAACTAGTGCTTGCTAGGGTAGAGACCACATTTATATTAACCTGATAGATGGACTAGCCTAGTCATTTGGATGTTGATTCACGATGACCTTAATTATAGAGCCGGCACAACACAAGGCTAGAAGCCAGAAAGAGGCAGAAGAATGCAGCAACTGCGTGCCTTGGGGTGCCATTAGCGCTAGAGGCAACAAAAATAAGCCAAACGGCGCTGTATTTTAAGGCGTGAGCACGTGGTTAGCCTAGCCCGCCGGTGTGCGAGTAGAGTAGCGGCCAGATCTGGGTGCTAGGAAATGGAGGAACATGCACTCCGTAGTCTGCACCCATCAACCCCTGCATGGCTAGGTACTACTTATTTTATATTAATTAATTTAATCTAAAATGAGGTGGAAATATCTGCTCCATTTGGGCATCTTTTATTTGTTTTTTTTTCTCTCTCAACCACACGTAGAATAATAGACATAGACGTGCAGTCATGTACAGGCGCCACTTCTTCACAGAATCACAGGAGAGGCATCATCAGGCATGGACCATCTTGTATGCATGGCTGAGCACTAAGCAGCACCTAAGCTGCGTAACAGCTGTGAGCGGACGGACGAGGCACGAAATAGTCAAAATCAACTGGCTTATTTATCGATCAACGGAACAGCTCTCGTCATTTTATTTTATTTACTACTATATATTGGCAAACCGAAATGCTCATGCAGCAGAATAGGAGTAGAAGTAACTGGTCAAATCTGCCGGGTAAAATATATAGACTGACTGACCGGCACAAATCTTCGGTAACAAGTTCCCGTCACATGAGTGATCCATGACGATTGGCAGCCACAGCCAGCCTCGACCGGTGCGACGACCGACGAGCTTGCTGGAGGTCAACTTGAGCTCTTTTCCCCTGGCCGTTGAGCCGAAGCGAAACCTGTCGGTGCGAAAAATGCTCAGCGTGTTTTCGTTTTCGTTTCTTTTTCTCAACAATCACCACCGCGTTTTTCTCTCTCTCTCGCTGCGATAGATGGATGGGGAGTTTCTGTACGGATATTTATTGAATTAAAAATGATCATTACTCGGAGATTAATGGCCGCGCAATACGTATACACATGGACGGACGTTTCTTTCTTTCGTGGTCGATGAGGGATCGCTGTCAGGTGAGTCAATTTGACAGCTTCCAAGCTTTGATTGCCTAGTTCCACCTGCTCTCCTCCCCCTCTTTCCACAGGACTCGAGCTGAGGAGTCACTCAACCGTTGGTTTCTTCTCAGCCTAGCTTCCAGTTCCACCCTTCCCTTCCAAGAAATGACTCTAGCCAGTGCTGATTTCAAAAATAAAGTAGCCAAGTGCTACAAAACGTTCAGCCTCGAAAAGGTTGGTTTGAGACAATTACGTACGAGCTGTTCCACTAAATTGTTGTAATATAATGTTAGCTTGATTATACTATGGCACAAGAAAAAGTTATTATAGACACTAGCTTCGATTTTGTCCAATGTATACAAGAAAATATTAATATCTATGGTATAATACAGTTAATATTTTATTTAGAGATACAAATATTGCTAATACTTAAAAAAATCACAGAGAGGATGCTAGTAAGTACTAAAATTGATAGAAATGTGATTGTGGACATCAACCGTTATTTACGTACAGTATGCCAAACATATTGATGCTCAACAATGTCAAATCAAAACAATTTGTTTAACTTTATGATATTGAAATAATTATTATTAGCTTTTTACAAAGAAATAATTATCATTAAAATTAATATTATAGTGTATAGTATATCTTTTTAAAGTCATAGAATATATTTTAGTAATATTTATATAAATCAAGTTAAAATTAAATAAGTTTGATTTAATTCAAATCTAGAATTGTATTTTTAAAACAGAGTGAGTAGAAACAAAAGAAAAAAAAAATTATAGAAAATAGAAAAACATAGTAGGAGGAGGAACCGAACAAAAAAATGCTCCCCTGCTGTCTCCCTTTTGTTCTCCGGGACGGAAGAGAGAGAGAGAGAGAGAGGGGAGAGAGGAAGGAAGGGGAGAAGCAAGCGAGACGGGAGCAGAGCATAGCCGGAACCCCTCCATAGCCGGCCATCGCCTAGCCGCCCGGCACCCGGAAGAGAGATCAAATCCCCAATCCGAAAATCCCCTGGGGATTCGGCGACAGGCCCCGCGCCGCCCCGTATTTTGCATCGCGCGCGGCGACGCGCATTGCTATTTCCTATTAGTATCACCCGGTGCGAATAGCATGTCTCTGCCCAATGCCACCGCCTCGCCGCCGCCGCCGTCGCCGGAACCCTAGGCCGCCGGACTCGGAGCTCCGTCGGCGGGGAGGGGAGATGCAGCTGCGGATCTCGCCGAGCATGCGCAGCATCACCATCTCCAGCAGCAATGGCGTCGTCGACTCCATGAAGGTGCGCGTCGCGCCGCAGCCGCCCCCGCCGCCGCCGCCGCCGCACGGGGCCGCACGGCGCGGCGGGGAGGCGGAGGCGGGTGGTACTGGCGCGCGGTCGCGTTCCCCGTCGTCGTGGCGCTCGGCTGCCTCCTGCCCTTCGCCTTCATCCTCGCCGCCGTCCCCGCGCTCGAGGCGGGCGGAAGCAAGTGCTCCTCCGTCGGTAAGATGGACGGCTGCGATCTTCCTTTCTGGGTTTGGTTGCGGTGGGTTGGGTATTGATTTGGTGCGTTTGGGGAGGTAAACCTTGGATCTCAGCGTCCTTGGCATAGGATTTCGCGGTGTCGGTGGGAATGTGATAATGTACGAATGCTTCTCCGAGAACGTGTGATTCGTGTTCGCCCACGAGCTTCAGATTCAAGGTCCCAGGTGTGGGCGATCTTATTTGTTTGATGTGCTGATTTGAACTGAAATAGATAGAGTTTGACCATTCGGGTTTATGATTCAGTTTCCAGGTGAGTAGATTGTGGATCTTAGGTATATATTTTCCTTGCATTGGTCGAAATGTAGTTTTTAAAGACATCACTGGATTTACTCCTATCAGCTGCAGTGTGGCTGTGGAAGAACTTTTTATAGTTTTGAGCCGAGTCATGCAAGACTTTAGGAAAAACCATACTGTGAATCTATGATCTCTCATCCCTGAAAGATACTATCAGTCCTTCCCTACGTACCGATCATATGTTTCAAACTCTGAACTGGGTACCTGTTCATCTGGACTCAAAAGTTTTAGGTCCCTGCTGATTGTTTGTGCATGAAGGATGGATATATAAGTGTTTTTTTTTTTTTTTTTACAACAAAGGATGGATATATAACTTATAGCCTTATAGGGATAACTAAGCCCTTGATGTGCCTGGCTAACTGATTAATTGTAGGTAAAAGTGCTCCACTTCTGCACCTGGCCAGCTGATTACTTGTAGATAAACGTGCTCCACTTCACTATGTACCAGTCATAACATTAGCAGACTTAGAAGCTTTTAGTAGCCCGAGTAGTTCTTAGTATGCAAAAATACTCCTCCGTCCCAAGATATAAGGCGTAACTACTTTTTATCCATGTCCCATGATATAAGGTGTGCTCTCTCTAGAGGCACATATATCGACACAGTAGTACTAGTGTTGAGAGAAAGAATTAAATGTGTTTTCTTGGTCTTTGAACCCGAGGTAGTTAGGCCTTATATCCTGGGACGAAGGGAGTATTTAGCTAGCAAATTACAGTGTTCTTTTTTTTTTTGACACAATGAAAATTTTCTTTTAAATTTCACTGCTAAGCCTGGCCAGGTGCCCAGGGTGGTCGGGCGGTGGCTCCGCCACTGAGTCATAAGAAGTTATGCTGAAGCCTCCTAGATTTGTGCAAAATACTGGAACTTCAGTTTTGGTACTTTGAGTACCTTAATTGCCATACCCTAAGGGAGTAGGGATACTTGTCCCAATAGCCTAAGCAAAATAACTTGGGACTGGGCACTTGAGGTTCAGGCAATCAGCCTTGGTTGATGGTATGAAATGTGACTTGATACCTCTGCAAATGAAAATATGTTACACGGGTTTGTGGAATGTTTGCCAGATCGGTCTTTATTTCTTTATGTAAAGTTTGGTTGTCAAGCTCTCTACTTGGGTTAGCCTTATAGGCATATGGTCTTTTGTAAATTGCTGATGTAATGAGATAATGGATTTTGTTCATGCTTCAAAGTCTTCTCGTATGGAATTTGTATTGCTTACTCCCTCTTATTCCAAATGTAAGTTTAGGACAATGACACTGTCTTAATGTTCTTTCACTGGTTTTTTTAATTAAAAGCCATGCGATATCTAAATAAATAAAAGTATTTTCCATGATGAATCTAGTGACATCAACTATGCTTTGTGAATCTATGTAACTTTTCATCATACATTGATGGGCCAAGTGAAAAAAGTCTGACTGATTGAATCTTTAGAATGACCTACATTTGGGATTGGAGGTAGTACTTTTATTATTTACTGTAGAACCCCTGGGTTGTGTGGGTCCTTTATCACGGTTAGCTTATTTCTTTCCACGGAACTGATATTTTGTATTATATATCTCATAGTTTGTGTGTTTTGTAACCTTTGTAATCCTGTTTTGCAGATTGCTTGGGAGGCGAATAGGGCCTAGTTTCCTTGGTAGGCAGGGGGTGATTCTACAGTAAGTTACTAAACTCCTTGTACTTTTCTTTTGAGTAACTCATGACTCTTTTGTTTATCCTTTTTCTTAGAGAACAATCTATTTACACTTCTTACTCAATATTGACAGAGGCTCGTGCAAGATCTGTATAGAATTTTTGATCAAGTTAACAATGAGGAATTCCCATCTGATGAAAAGTTACCAGAATCATTCAGAGATTTTCTTTTGGAGATGAAGGATAACCATTATGATGCTAGAACATTTGCTGCTAGGTTGAAAGCTACGGTATGGAACTAACTTACCTTTTTAATCAACACTTTTGCATTGGAAATTTTGAAAGTTATAGTGCTGCATTAGCAAGCTTTTAAAAGCAAGACTGAATTGGTTTTTGTGATGTGTATTTGGAAGCCCCCAATATGATACGGACTATGCATATTGACTTTGGGCACTCAATTATGGCATATCACATTTACTACTAATTAAACATAACAAAAGCCCATTCATTATGAACAAGAATGGCATGCACATGAGAACGGCTACCTATTCTGTGACAATATGCAATTATTGCATAGTATCACATTCTATATTGCGCTCTATAAAACTTAGAGATGCACTTGGTTTATTTTCATATGTTCTCTGAAGAAGGGCGTGGGCTCTTTTTTTTTTTTTTAAAGAAAAAGGGTATTAATAAGGGCACAATACTAAAAAAGTAGAGATGCAGAAGTATTTCACAATTGTGTGAGCGAATTTATACATTTTCTGGGAGCTAACATACAATTTTGTGTTTGCTCCTGGATATGTAATTGGTCATCCTTTCAGCATGCGGCCCCATCTCTGTGTAATTGTGTATTGCTGCTTTTTATAGCAACACTGCTTAATAAAATATTGACCTTTGGCCTTAGCTCCTGATTAGGGCTTTAAAAGCACTATTGTGGTTTGTAACATTTATACTTATATTGCAGATGGAAAGCATGGATAAGGAGGTAAAGAGGTCAAGGTTGGCAGAACAGCTGTATAAACATTATGCTGCAACTGCTATTCCCAAAGGAATACATTGCTTGTCTCTGCGCCTTTACTGATGAATACTCCTCAAATGCTCATGCACGGAAACAGTTGCCGCCACCAGAACTGTTACCTTTGCTTTCCGATAATTCCTTCCAACATTATATTCTAGCCAGTGATAACATTCTTGCTGCTTCAGTTGTTGTCAGCTCAACTGTACGATCTTCCTCAGTGCCCGAAAAGTAGTCTTCCATGTTATTACTGATAAGAAAACATATCCTGGGATGCATTCATGGTTTGCTCTTAATTCCATATCTCCTGCAATAGTTGAAGTAAAAGGTGTTCACCAGTTTGACTGGCTGACAAGAGAAAATGTCCCGGTACTAGAGGCTATAGAAAACCATCGGGAGTTAGAAATCACTATCATGGAGATCATGGAACAGTTTCCAGTGCAAGTGACAATCCTAGGGTGCTTGCTTCAAAGTTGCAGGCTCGGAGCCCAAAATACATATCCCTGCTGAACCATCTCCGCATTTATTTGCCTGAGGTGCCTTGCCATTGGCTTTCTATCTCTCACACTTACTTTTTTACCAGTTTATTCAAAGCATTTCATATTGATGTGTCTACCAGATTCCATGGTCATGCTTTCTAGCATACCTTTATGCCAGGGCATTACGTTGTTTAGGTGATTGCCTCCAAGGCTCCTGATTAAGTGAGCTTGGGAAACATCATGCCATATACTCTTTCATAAAACAAAGGTGGATGGGATAGTCTAACTGTTAGACAGTAGGACATACCCAAAACAACTTCAGTGTAGTGAATATGTGATCAGTTTGACTGAATACTTGTGCATTACCATTTGGATGGGCTAAAACTTGCTGGATTAGTTATGACCTTTGCAGTTATCTACTACAATCATTACCGCGTGATGCATGCGGAAACTGTGATAATTAACAGATGCCCCACTAACCATTCCAGTGCTAAAATGCATGTTTAGTTCTCTTTCTATATCTGATTAAAATGAAGATACTCAAACATATTTCTGTTTTGTCTGGATCATTATCACTGTTGACTGCACTTTTGCTTGCTCCAATGTGCTGAGCTGTTATAATCCACCACCTTATCCTTTTCCAATTCTAGTAATAATTGAGTTCACTTACCATACAATACAGCTTTAAAGCTAGCTTATACTTATACTCTGTAGTGAAGATTGTGAAATTTGTAATGTACACTTTGTACACCTTTTTAACCTGATCCATTCACTTTTCTTTCAACCAGCTCTTTCCCCAACCTCAACAAGGTAGTCTTCCTCGATGATGACATTGTTGTTCAGCGTGATTTGTCTCCCCTTTGGGGCGATCAATCTTGAAGGGAAGGTGAATGGAGCTGTGGAAACATGCAGAGGGGAAGACAACTGGGTGATGTCTAAGCTGTTTCAGAACGTATTTCAACTTCTCGCATCCCGTGATAGCTCGGAGTCTTGACCCAGATGAATGTGCTTGGGCATATGGTATGAATATATTTGATCTGGCAGCTTGGAGGAAGACAAACATCAGGGATACATATCATTTCTGGTTGAAGGAGGTAATGCATTTTACACCCACAAGGATATTCATTTCCCAGTCTTACTCTATGTTCCATAGTTCATTGACTACGTTTCTGAACTGAAATCGTTCTGGTATTTTTGCATGTAGATTTTGTACTGTGTGCAGATCCAAAATCTTAAAAAGAAAACCTTGATTTAACATTCTTGTGTAAATATAAGAAGCCAGTTAAAAGAAACCTTGATTCAACATTCTTGTGTAATAAGATGTCAGTTTCCTTTTCTGTTATCCGGCTTTGGTCACTATGTGTTTATATACTCTTCCAGGCATATAAAATTATAACTTATAAATAATAAGAAAACCATAGTTAACTACTGCCTAAAAACATGATTAGAGCTGTTGTTTGCCATTATTTATCTTCACATTAATTTCAATCTCTTTTGCAGAATCTAAAATCTGGTCTTACACTCTGGAAATTTGGTACTTTACCACCTGCCCTTATAGCATTTAGGGGTCATGTGCATGGCATAGACCCATCATGGCACCTGCTTGGCTTAGGATACCAAGACAAGACAGATATTGAGAGTGTCAGGAGGGCTGCAGTGATACATTACAATGGCCAGTGCAAGCCATGGCTAGACATTGCTTTTAAGAACCTACAACCATTTTGGACAAAGCATGTAAACTACTCCAACGACTTCGTTAGAAACTGCCATATTTTGGAGCCTCAGCATGTCAAGGAGTGACCTGCAGCAAATGCTGAACACAGCGAGGGAGTACAGTTTATGATTCTTTTGTTGGCTGGATAGGCCGATTGCTGCTGGCTAAGTATACTGGTTAATCAAGAAAGCAACCAGCATTCAATACAACTGACCATCCCCTGCGAAAACTGGCATTCAAATACCTCAGGAGTTTTCATCTGTATCATAGGGGAACACAATTCTTACCATCTGTATCATACTGGTGCATCATTCTTTTATATACTGTAAGCAATGCAAAAAGGAGCTTTGGGACTGGGCTGATCCTTGTCACACAAGGCTAGAAGATCTAATGATTGGTTGGTCAAGATGAAGAAAGGAGGCGGATATTATGAGTTGGCAAGTTTATATGCTTTCCATCCATCCATTTAATTCTTTTATACTTGAGTCATTGAAATTTTGTTCTGGTAGTTTTGTGATTGCTTTGGTAGGTTGGAGATGATTGTAGTAGAGATGCCATTGTTTGTGGAGTAACCTACAGGATATTGTTACAATTATTGACATACTAAAGATGTGCAGATAATTCTTTCAAGAGTATTTGCGCTGTAACTGAGAAATAGAGATCCAGAATCACTGAACAAAATTTACGTCACTCCCATGGATGAGCCGAGCCTATCAAGAGCCAGGGGTGGAGCAATGAACGCCACTCTGGTGCTTGTAGGCAGGCTTGTAAACTGCCGGAGTCAGATATTATCGTCTGTTTTAGACAAGCGTTTGGTCTCTTGTCTAAATTTAACCATTGCTGAAGTGTTGCAGCCCCTTTTTTTTTTTTTTTTTTTTTCTTTTTTTTTTTTTTTTTTTTTTGACATGGCTTCCTCAGGTTGCCTAGCCGCAAGTTCGTGAAATTACCGTAGTCAGTAGGCGTTTCGACTTTCGGCTGTGGAAAATGTATGAGAGAATCTGAAGCCCTGAGCGGGCTAGTCGAAACGGAGGCCCAGCACTAAACCGCCAGTTTATCGGCTGTGGTTGAGGGCTCGGTGTCAGTGGTTTCCTGCTCACACAGCAATGGTTTGCCGTTTTGTCCCACGTCGTATGATTTCTATCACAAAAATAGGCCTATGGAACATTTCAACGCATACTGCAGCAAACTATTTATCTCAATAGCTCATGTGTCAAGAACAAGCCTTGGCCTCAAACTTGGGTAGAACTACGAAGGCGATCGATGTTGGTGCTAGGTGCACCGGCGAATCGACGGCGACGAGCACTGGATCCATAGCTGGAATGCTGCCAGCATATTCAAGTTCTAACGGGACCCCGTTGAGCAGCATCGTCTTGCTCTGGAGATCGCCGTCCTTGGCGGTCAGATGGTACTCCTCCCTCATCTTGGTGTTGCTTGGTGGTTTACTTCCCAGCCATGAGACTGCTTTCTTGAGCCTGTGTGTGAAAGAACTGCGCTTCTCAAGGTCAGGTCTTTTACCGAGGCTGACGTTGATGTCATTCTGGAGAGTGACGTTGTATCCAGTAGTGTTGCTTAGGTTGATCAACAGAAGCGTGATGCCTTGCTGCATTTTGAAGTAATCATGTTCAGAATGGGTAATCTAGCAAACATAATTAGATATCTATCTTGATCATGTTCTGAGACAACAAAGTGGTCATTTGTAGACACATGGTTCACTAGTCCACACAATTATCATATCAATCAAAATTTAGTAATCTAAGATTAGATCTTCAGCTTCCTAACTGCCCTGGTAATTCTGTTGAAAAGAAACAGCCGATTTACAAAAGGTGCAGCCCATACCTGTTGTTTTCTACAATGAGCATAAGCACGTATTTGCCGTGGTGCATTTATATCAACTGAAAGAACTCCATTGCCCATAAGCCGATGCCATAGTAGAGCACTGATAAAGTGGTCAAAATATATATCAAAATCGTTGTCTATAATCACCAATATAAATCGTTTTATAGAATTTCATAACTCTAGACTTGCCTGTAGTAATCAGGATTTGGCAGAAAAGTTTCTGTGTCAAGCAGTCCATAGTTGCCGCCGATGAGAGTCTGCCTGCAGAACACTTTTGTGTTGTACTTAGATGCCATCCCAAGCTGATCTAGATACCTGTGTTCATAAAAAAAAAGTCTGTCACAAACTCAAACATCCTACTCGACCGCAGCATCAGTGTATACTCATGCCACGCATGAAAAAAATAGAAAGAGAACTGACCAGATGCTGTTGATGAATGTATTTGACACCAGTAGACCACCATTGTTGAATACACCGCCACTTTCACTGACCCAAGCAGAAGCCCATGTTCCATGCCTTTGGATGGTAAGTTGCATGTCTCTGTAAGTATCTTCAGCACGATCTAAGTACTTTGGGTCTAAGATCTTCCTTATAAGATGAACGTCATTCCCTGGTAATGAAGTTTTTATTGTTGATGCATGTTGTGTATTGATTACATAAATTGGCATTGCTAATGATAAAATAAACATGTCTGGTTAACAAACAGCATATATTTCTGACTGGATAAAAGTGATTAATACTACATCTCCTAAGAAAGGCCTTGCTATTTAAGAGAATTTCGAAAAGGGAGGTTTATACATTTTATCTGATATGCACCCTTTTGCTTCACTCTTTAATTCATATCGACAAAAGAAGCAAACAAATTAAAACAATGTACCTTAACCGTTAAATATCTTGTCATTTGGCATCAATCAAATTATGGACCACTTATTTATAAGGATCACAAATTTGTTTATATTACAAAAGCATCTGTATCATTATGGACTTTTTGGGGGTACAGTTCATACTATAGATGTTCAGCCATTTATTCAGATTCTATGAGTATAAAACTTAGTGTAGTTCTACCTGCGTAAGCATTGAATCATGGAATTTTAGTAGGTACAGTGGTTTTGGAACAATGGAACAGGATTACTCGGATGAGATTACAGTCAAAAAATAAATCTCATACCTCCACCAAGACTATATACATGGTGAGATAAGGCATTAACAACACCATGACCTGAAGTCTCAAGTAGTTGAGAATACCACTGTTGATCAAAGAACCCTCCTGGGGCTAACAGGAGTGGCTTGGACAGTGGTGCCTTATACAATTGCCGAAGGATGGATTTAAATTCAATTACATCCTTTCCGTAAAGTTTAGCATCAACTTTTGCTCCGATTCCATGCCCACTCAGCTCATTGCCTGACAAAACAAGAGCCTGTGTAAAAATGTAATTCTCAAACAAACTGGCTCACCCCTTATTCCATGCATAACTTCTGGGTAAAAAGATAGTATTACCAAATTCCCAAGAGCTAACTGGGTATCCCTTCGAGATTGTGTATTTTATAAAATCAAATGCATTTGTGGAGTTCCATTTGCCTGCCCAGATGGAACGCCGGACATTATACCTCCCCGTAGAGTGCATTCACACCAAATGTGACAATTGTTCTGCACATAGATGTTTGCTCACCCATTAGCTAGTTTGCACTTAGCATGCAGAAACCTCGTATAAGATGAACAAACAAGTGGGCTGATCCCCCCACACACACACACACCATATATAAAAAATAATGAAAAATCAATTTATATGCAGATACCTGTGTACAAATACGCGATGCACATGTAGTTACATTGACAGGTCGAACTTTATCATGTCTTACATATGTGCTTACAATTTAGTATTCCTAAAGATATGTAGAAATGGATAGCTTTTAGTTATTTTTATCAATAAAAAACCAGCCGAGCCAGCAAAATCATAGACTGCCAAAACCCAAACTATATAAATGGTCATGCCATATAACGGTTTTAGAATATGCGAAGTTGAAATATGTTAACATCTGCAAAAGTTATGCTGGATAATTTAAGTTTTCACAGCAGTGGCAACAAAACAAAGCTTGAAATTAGAATTCTCACCCTGTTCTCTGGAATAGATCATTCAGTTTGTCCCACCTATCCATACCAAGGCAACCAACTGAGAAACCAAACAATCCATTGGATACGTTTGTGAATGGGGAGCATGGACTTTCTGTTCCCACATCATAAACAACTCGGTCTTGCAAGGAGCCTCCCAGCCTAATCCTCAAATGGTCAAACGCTGCAGATACAATTAACAATTTTTTTTTGTCTGAAACATGGAGAAAATTAACCGACAATCTACCAGCCTACTAGGCCCTTGTATAAAGTCAAGAGGGATGGCAAATATGTAACCGGCAACTACTGAATGTAACTCAAAGGGCCTACCTTGAATGGCTTGAGCAAGAAATGGGTGATCCAGATCCTGAATGGACGGCATGAAAAGTTAGTCCAAACAGCATTGTGTAGCCCACCAATAACAAGAGAAGAAAACAAATTAATATAAAGCATATACTCCACCAGATTAAGAATTGACGCCTGGCCCCATGGACACTGATTGTAGTTGCACTTCTCCGGCGGCCACCAATCAATTGTAGCACAGACGTAGTTGTCATCCGTGGCAGCAATCCTACTCGAGCCTTTAACTATGACCGTCGCCTCCTCCGGCTGCTGAGCCGAAGCCCAACGGGAGCATGCAGGCAGATGAGCGCAAGCAGCAGCAGCCACCTCAGCTCCATGTATCGTTTCCTACCTTACCTAGAAGGCAAAATCAAAACCCAGACGTGTCATGATCTCCTGAAGCACACCATTTCCGCTGGAACAAATTATTGGAACATGACGGCTAGTAGGTGTGATAAGCGAGAGGAATTCAATTTGCAGCTCGAAGTTCGTCCGGAACTTTTGGAATTCAACAACCACACACCACATATATACTCGGAAAATGCAATGCCAACCGGGCCAACGACTCAGAACAGCAGCAGCAATATACATATGGCAAGAAAAGACGACATTATTGTTGAACCGGAGAAGGAAGCGGAGAGTTCACCTCTCCCGAGCAAGACCTGGGTGGCATCCGCCGGACAAGGAAGCGTAGATTTCAGCGGACGCCGATCCCGCCGACGCAGGACGCTCGTCCTCGCTCCCGGTCCTGGCCGAGCCGCGCGCGCGTACAGGAGACCACCACGGGAGCTTCGGCCGTCGGCTCCACGGATCCGGACTCAGATGCTTGGGAGCCTAGCCCAGGGCAGGCCACCGATCCCCCGGGGCTCCAACCGTCCCACACGCCGCTGCCTTTTGGGATGCCGTCGGTGCCGCTGCTGCTGCTCCTGCTACGCGGCAGTAGAACACCGCAAGCGGCTGGTTGCCTTGCCTCCTCGCGGAATCGCGGATGCGGGGAGCAACGTGGGGAGCCACGTGACGGCAGTAGCCAGCAGGGCATGTCTGCTTCAATAGTTCTCTTTAATTAACAAAAAAAAAAATCTCGGTAACCGAGCGGTTGATTTGTTGGTTCAGGTCATCAGCTGGTCCGGTCCGTCGGTTGGTTCGTTTCATCTCGATGCCATTCATTGCCAAGAAACTGGCTGTACGGCATCACGTAGAAGGAGGAGTAGCTGTGAAGTTTGAGAATTTAGTGCGAGTGATGCAGATGCACAACCGAAATTAGGTGAACGTGGTGAGAGCAGCCCGACAGTGACACTGTGCCTGCCCTGCCATTGGGGATTGTGTGTTCACTGTGTACTGTACAGGAGGGCCCAGGCCTAGGGCCATGGCCCTAGTAGGCCCAGATTTGTTTTAGGAGCAACTCTTCAGTTTTGGCCCAACAAGGATTAGCCCAGTAAGGAGGAGAGTAGGGGCAGATCTCGGCGTCTCCGGCTGGGCCGCTCGTACGGGCCGGCGCCGCCACTCTGCCTCCCGCGGTCCCGCCTCACGCTCCACCCCGCGGCGGCGCTTAGGGTGTACTCCACCATAATTGATGAAATTTCTGATGATCATGTAACTGAAATGTCTATCAATCTTTTGTGAGTGCATAGGAACTGGAGCATGGCACCAGCTGCTGATCCTGCTGATGCTGTGCTCTTTGCTGGGGTATCTCTTGTACTAGGCATCACCTGTCGTCATCTCCTCCGTGGAACCCGTGTTCCCTACACGATTGCCCTCCTTGTCCTGGGCGTTGCCCTAGGATGGCTAGGTTTGTCTCACCCCTTTCCATCTATGAACGGAAAATTCCGGTTTTCTTTTCTCGAAGAATTAGTCTTGTCAGTTCTGGAATATTTATTTCTTGGGCATGCAGAATACGGGACAAGTGGTGGTTTAGGCAAACTTGGAGCTGGCATTCGTATATGTGAGTTTACCTTGGCTACATGTTTTATGACCGGAAGCTACGCAATACTTGCAGATAAATTGTGTGACTAACCACTTGCTCATTATGTTTCCAAAATTACAGGGGCGGGCATAAATCCTGACCTTCTCTTGGCTGTTTTTCTTCCTGCTCTTCTATTTGAAAGCTCTTTTTCAATGGAAGTACACCAAATAAAGGTACCTTTTAAGTTTGTCTATCTATGATGAAATCTGAATGGATTAATTAGAAGTTCAGAACTATGCCCCTTTGCTCCCAACTCTTTCTGTGTTTGAATCAACTAAATTCAAGTAGCTATTTAACTCTTTCCGGATGATTCTGCTTGGATCTCTTTCCCAGCCAATTTTCTGATGTAGGTTGTGAATATGTCTTTCATCTTCATTAAAATGCTTATTTTACAGAGATGCATGGCACAGATGTTGTTACTTGCTGGTCCAGGTGTTATATTATCAACATTTATCATTGGCACTGCTATAAAGGTCTGTTTACTTTTATAATGGAAATAACCAGCATCTTTAATGCTTCAAATTGATACTAATTAGTTGTTTCATTTGCAACAGCTTACTTTTCCTTATGATTGAAACTGGAAAACGTCTTTATTGTTGGGTGGCCTGCTTAGTGCCACTGATCCTGTTGCTGTCGTTGCGAATCTGAAGGAGCTAGGAGCAAGTAAAAAGCTCAGCACGATTATTGAGGGAGAGTCTTTGATGAATGATGCGTACGCTTCCATGACCCTTTTTTAGTTTCTTCATCGATTTTAATATACCTTTTGTTTTTGCTTGGCTATTTATCTGTTTTTTCTTTGGATAAATTCTATTGATGAAAATGAAAACACACACTTGTATACATAATTATATTTTTTTCCCCAAAGTTCGACTGATATGGTGACATATTTAAAATGGTCCTTAGAGTTTGAGTTATTGAAAGCTTACATTTAAATTATCTCTATATAATACAATTACTTGTGACAGCACATCTATTACACTTTATTTAAGGGATTCTACTAACAATTCCTAAAGCTTTAAAAAAAACTCGCTTAATTTGTGTGTTTTCCAATGGGGATATTTCATCAGATATAACAATATAGAATCCAATAAAGTTTTAATTTTCCTTCCCAAAATGAGACACTGTAACCTGACATTACAAGAAAGGCCTACACTAACAGCATAAGAAAAATCCCCTGAAACATTTTGTGACCATGATGCAAATATAACCTTGTTATTGATGAAAGTCAAGATCAGGATTCAGTCAACTACTGATCCTGAGCTGCCTATGTCTTCATGATATTGATTACTTTGTTGTTGAGATTTGCTTATGTAAGCACCAGCTAATTGAGGTGATAAGGACAGGAAAGCTTATTAAAACTTTTCGAATTGAGTGGGCGGTGGTTGCTCGTGTCGATGACCCAATCCGACCGAGGCTTGAGTTGAGTGGGCGCTTTTGTAGCGTGAGTTGAGTGGTGTGGGATGAGAGTTGCTCTCCCCAGTTGTGTGGTTTTCGCCCAGTTTCCACTTAAAAAACTGGGGGACTTGCCTTCTTTTTTTCTTTTTTAGGCTAATAGAAATCGCGGCAAAGCTTTTCCGTCCTTTTGAAAAAAAAACTTTTCGAATTTTGTTCTCTGGAACAATTCAGGATTTTTTTTTTTTTTGTAAAATTGCATATGTACCATTGTTAAGTTTTTTTTTTTGGAACTGGCTATTTATACTAAACAAGCACACATTCTCCAGGGTTTCGATTGTTGTCTTTCAGTTATTCTATCGTATGGTGCTTGGAGGAAGTTTCAATGCAGGGTCAATAATAGTGTTCTTAACAGAAGTTTCAATTGGATCGTATGTGCAATTTTTCTCCTATAATTTCCATACTTTCCAATATGGCTACCAAGTTTCTATTAATAACTGGTACCTTTTTTTTTTGGTAGTGTTGCACTGGGCCTTGCCTTTGGAATTGTTTCATTGCTATGGCTGCGCTTTTATTTTCAATGATACAATCATAGAGATGACGCTTACTCTTGCTGTGAGCTATATTGCTTTCTTCACTGTAAGATAATGATCATATCCAACATCTCTTACACATTTTCATGGGTACACGATTTTTTCAGTTTCATGAAATAGCTGGCGGAAAATGTAATAACTGTTAATATCAGTGCTGTAATCGTGTTCTGTGGTAGATCCTTTTGCCATATTGCTTGAGATGCATTTTTACTAGTAATCTGCAAGACAAATTTCTGCCCTGAATCTGGATATAAGTGTCAGCCAAGCTGTGATCTCTTCTTTTTAATGTTTTTCTTATATTTGCTAATATCAGGCCCAAGATGCACGGGGGATATCTGGTATTTTGACCGTCATGTTTTTGGGAATGTAAGTAGAAGTTCTCTTCACAATCTTGATTTGCATATACTTGACATCGTTCTTCGAATGTTAACTTGTCAAACTTGCAGGTTCTATGCAGCTTTTGGAAAAACTGCTTTCAAAGCTGACAGTCATCGAAGTTTGCACCATTTCTGGTATGCCACTTTATGTCGTTAGCAAAGACCAAGATTCTGAACAGATCACATATGTTAGTTCACCGTTTCTTGTGTATTCCATCAGTTCCTTAATACCAACTTTCTCGTAAGCATTATCGGGACCGTTTCTTGTGTATTCCATCAGTTCCTTGATACCAACTTTCTCGTAAGCATTATCGGGACTTAGAATGGTACATTTAAATCTACTGAAGTACATCTGCTTTACTACATTTACATTTAAGTGTATAATACTTGTCCACCTGTGTTTTTGCTTGCAACACACCCACATACACCTCTATTGATATTTGTATGTTAATAGACAATATAGTTTTTTCATCTTAAAGTGGCCTTGGCAGCAGTATATTGTATTTCCCAATCTTTTTTTTTTTTCTTGAGCACACAGAGAACTGCGTATCATTGTATTAATAGTAGAAGGGTGGAGTCATACGTAAAGACCCCAACACTCTAGAGCGACACTTAATCGCCTTTTACAAGTAAGGACGACCTGAGACCCTAGACCTGGGCAGCCTAACCAATTTCCCTAGCTGAGAGAGAGGCAAGGCTCTTGGCCCTTGGCTCCTGCCAAGGTCCAGAAGTGTGCCTCATACCTGGCCATAGCCATCATAATGGTAATAGGCGCAGCCCCACTAAAAACGCAGTCATTGCGATGCTTCCAAATACACCAAGCGCCAAGAATGATGAGGGAGTTTACACCTTTACGTGCATCTCCCGTTACAGCTACTCGTACCCTTACCCACATTCATAGAAGGATGAGTCGGTGGTCGCCGGGGTGGGTTGGGAGAAGCCCACATGGGGAAAGAGGGAGTGCCGTAATTGTCTTGCGACCACACACCCTATGAGCTGATGTTGATATTTTCTTCCTCTTGATCACACAAGAGGCATTTGTCCGGGGTGTTGAAGGCCTCGCCCCGCCAACCGATCTATCCAAAGATCGATTGAGCAACCAGCCACATGAAGAAGCGGCATTTGGGTGGAGCCCAAGACTTCCAAATCCACTCATATGGTCTCATTGAATGGGACCCTAAAAAGAGCATCATATTTCCCAATCTTCATAGCCACACGTTAAAAAACAATTCACACTCTTAATCATCACCACCAATATTTCATCATTTTTTTTTTTTTTTTTTGCACGCTTCTTGTATCATTCTTAAATTGATACTTTTATCTCTTTTAGGAGGAACAATGTAGTTATTGTTTGGCTAACTAATTCATTGATATATCTTCAGTAGACATTAAGTTCAATAATATTTATTATTTTACCTTTTCTATATTCAGGGAACTCTGGTTGCTTATGTTGCGAATACGCTTATTTTCATACTGAGGTACACTAACTTTCTTTAGATCTTTGAGAAAAGTATTGTCTGTTTTTTTTCTTTTTCTTTGGTAAACCCGATCAAGTTTGTGTCTCTGTTTTTGACATGTTTTATGATTTATTATTATATATATACCATTATAATCATACTTACATGTGAATTACCCTCGGTGGGATTGTTATTGCGGATGGTGTACTAGAAGACAACATCCATTTCGAGAGACATGGTATTCATCATCCATTAGAAAAGCCGGAGACATTTTTACTTAGTCTTTCATAGCCTCTATGTTTCTTGCTTAAACTTTATGCTTTGTGGGTAATAAAATTATATTGTTCCTAGTTTTCATCGTGTTGGCTTTATTTCAGGGCCTATTTTGAATAACATGTAATTTTGTATGCATTATATGGTAAAATGTTAACCATGTGGACATTATTTCAGGCGTATGCAAGAAATATGTAATTTTGTATGCATTATGCTACATAACATATTCTCAACTAGTCCCTCGCTAGGTGTGATTTGTCTAATTCATCTCACTTAAAAGAAATGCAATGTACTTTGTTGTAACTCCTATTGTGAGCTTATAATTTTCTTTCATCTCTTGCTCTTCTAGGCACTTCATGGGGGTTCCTTCTCCTCGCTCTATGTCTTCGTGCAAATAAGTCGGGTTGTAGTTGTGAGCCTTTTCTATCCGTTCTTTGCAATACTTCTGGATACGTTTTGGACTTGAAAGAAGCTACAATTCTTGTTTGGTCGAGGGCTCAGGGGTCGTTTCTCTAGCATTATCACTATCTCATTAAAGTAATTACGTTGACCATCCGATTCGTCTCTTGTTATCATTATGTGAATATTAGTCTCCTTTTTTTCTTCAAAGCATTATTTATCCATATGTTTTTTGCTGAGTTATTTACTAAAATATTTTTCTAGCGTGCTAGTGATACAGCTCAACCTTTTCAAAACCAAAAGTCGGAATAGTGGTATGTTAAATTTCCCTTGAAGAAGTCTCAAACGTTTAATTTGAACTTTGCCGACTTTGTTGCATGTTAAAATTTTTGTGTTCTTCAATTTGTGGCATCGTGTTTCTAACATTGATATTTAATGGTTCTACCACACAATTTTTGTTGCACTTGTTTGGTATGGACAAACTTTCATCAAATAAGGTTAGCTTTACTAAAATTTTTAATCCATCATTTTTGTTTGTGCTATTCTCGCTTTAGAATTATTGTAACCTCGTAACTCATACCGTCTTCCTTTTCTTATATTAATCGATTGTGTGATGCAATGTGCTACATTATCATAGTGCTATGAATTAAAGCTTAATTGACAATAATGATGTATTGGCTCATCTTAATTTATAGTTTTGGGTTTTGTAGTCCTTTTGTGTTAATGCTCGTGATGAAAATTTTAATATGATTCTCTTAGATTCAAGGACGACCTTGGGTCATCCTTTTGTTTTTGGCTTGATGCTTTCGGTATTTTTTTGACACATGCTTTCGCTTAATCTGGTTTGTAAGTATAACCCTGGTGTTTTGCTCTTTTAATTTAATACAAAGTCCACCGTGGGGAACTCCCTCACAGTTTTTTCCGTCAAAAAAATAATATGATTGTTTGCTGCAGCTTCGCATGTTAGATTATACAAGATATGAAATGCTAAACAAGGCACTAGAGGCTTTTGGTGATCTTAGGGATGATGAGGAGCTTGGACCTATTGATTGGGGTACTTTGTAAAGAAAAATATCACATTCTTGAATAAGTTGGGGAGATGATCATGTGCATCCACATGCTGATGAAGATGATTACATCCATGCCATGAACTTAAAGGATATCCGTGTGCGGCTTTTGAATGGTATGTGACCTAATTACATAATGTGCTGATGAACTTCGTTAATTGTCTTCGATTTCATTACCAAGTTATTTTTAACTTGTACTACGTGTACAAACCGATTTGTAGTTTCCGTGCTTGCATCAATTCAATGAAGGACTATAGGCACCTGATTGGTATTTTCATTGAGTCAAGATTCTATTTAAGGATAGGTAGCACCATAATTGCCATAGAAGATTGTTGCATGCCTGCATCGCCCAACTCCATTGCCCTAGCCCCGGTTTCTCTGTTATTTACATGCCTTATTTTGTAAATATTTTGATCAGTGTGCAATCCACATACTTGGGTATGATTGAAGAGGGATGGATAACTCAAGCTACAACAAACATTTTACCGAGATCAGTAGATGAAGCTATGGATGTTGTTTCTAGTCAACCATTGTGTGATTGGAAGGTTTTATGCCCAATGTTCATTTCCCAAATTACTACAAGTGTTTCTCTCAGAGCCGGTTTGCCTCAAAGGCTTATCACATACTTCTCATTGTACAAAGATTGCAAAGGATGTTACATATGTGCTGCATTTCTTCATGCTCATAGAATTGCACGGAGACAACTCGCATGATTTTCTCGGTAAAATTTTGGAAGCACTTTTTACTTTGCTAATTACTAATTATTATTTATCTACTCTACAAATTCTATGGAAAGGAATAGAAATTTCGGACTCAAATCTTTTAAATGTGAGGAATGTTATGTGTGAAACATTTCTTGGTGTTAGTTTCTATTGCTTTGTTGGTCATAAGTGGGAACAGGGGAAGTATACTTTAGGCGAGACATAGTCTATTACTATTAAGGTTGAACCAAATATAATTCACTCCTTTTTATAGTTATAATGAAAAACCATGTCTTGATTCATCTCTCCGAATTTTTTTAGTCCCTATTTTTCTCCTTTCCACGGTGTTTCATAGGTGCTTGGGAGTTCAACTTGCATGTATGATTGTAATCGGACCATCAACGGTTGTCGGGCAATAATTTTTAATATTCTTTCTTCAGTGATAGTGAGATTGCAAGAATAGTTATTGGTGAAAGCACTTTGCTAGTGGGAGGAAGCTAGAAAGTTTTTGGAAGATGTCCGTGTTACATTCCCCGGGTTTTGTGGTTACGAGGTTGCCATTGGCAAAATTAGCTACAAAATTTACTTACGTCATTTGAATCAACTATTATGGAGTCTTCAGCCTCCGTAACAAAATTTTGATAATTCCTTCTTTCAATTATCGGTCTTCTTTTTCGTAACTAGAAAATGTGCATTATCTAATCTAAAATGAAATAGTCACTTTGACCTTTAGAGATTTTTCATGTACTACCTCCATATCAAAATATTTGTTGTTGTTGACTTTTGGTCACGACATTTGACCATTTGTTTTATTAAAAAAATTATGTAATATCATTTATTTTGTTTGTGGTTTACTTTTACCATAGTTATTTTAAGCATGATTTATCTTTTTTCGTACACTTGCAATAAATTTTTGAATAAGACAAATGGTCAAACATGGCAAGAAACAAATCAACACCAAAAAATTGATATGGAGGGTGTACTTGGATGTCGAGTAAGTTCGTAAACGGTTGGCTAGGGCTTTTGAATCTGGGGATTTGATTGTAAGATTTTAAGAATTGTTTGTTTTCTACAAAATTCATATGAAATCCATGTGGCATATTATATTGATGTTCGTGTTTGTTAGCCCCTAGCACCTCCCAAGATCACACCACTACTCACAGGTGGAAAACTTCTCTTTTGTGGCACTACACCTCTTTTGTTCATTAATTCACCACATTTCACACATTACACTGATTTTAACACATCGCAAGTACACACACTAAGTTGTGTCTCGCCGCACAACCCAGCCCAAGAATACTCACGCAACTATCTCCATTAGCACAAACCACACGCTGTAAACTAATTACTCAATTAGCACACAACCACTACTGTTGTATACTCGATCATGCTTCACTATGCACGCACTCCGTGCTTTCACTCACAAAACCGATCAACTCACAAGTTGATCGCCTCTATTCACCACTACATTGCTCCCTCTTCTTTCTTTCTCTCACTTTCACTCACTTTTATTCACAAACCGATCAAACTTGCTTTACTCAAGTTGATCCGATCTACTCACCACTACATTGCTCCCCCACTCTTTCTCTCACTCTCTCTCCCTCTACCTTTTTTTTTTTCACACTTGCTGCACCACCTCTCGTTTTATACCACAAGACATCCCTAGTGCCTTACTCATGAAAACTTCGGTCTTGCCTTACACAAGGCAAAGACTTGACTTGCACTCTAAGGAAAATACTTAACTTGCACTCAAGGCAAAGACTTGACCCACACTAACATCCAACAAGGATTACATAAGAAAAACTTAACTACATGAATGAAGTAAAAGTGTGCCCCATTGGTTAAAAATAGTAACCCTATTTTAATTTAAAACTAGAACAAGAGACACTGCATACCATGAAGATTTTAATAAGCTGCCGTGAGGCAGCCTTGTGGAGCCTTGGACTCAAAACACAGGTGGCCATCGTGTGCACTCCTGGCTACAACTAACCAACCGAGTGATACTTGGTTCACTCCTCGGGAGTTTTCTTTTTGTTTTGATTCTAAAAATGTGTTTCCACATTTACAGTGCTTTCTTTTGTTTGAATTTCTAAAAATGTGTTTCCACATTTACAGGTGCTTTCGTGCTAAAGGCTCGGCAAGTGACGTGATTCTCGTATTGACACACATGAATCGGTATATTCAAAACCTTTGGAAGACTGGATTATTGGAAGAAAAGGAAATGTTCCATCTAGATGATGTTTTGCGTGTATCCGGGATATTTGACTTGTTTTTTCTTGTTCCCAAGTGAAAATGAATTAACTTTGTGGTTTAACTTCGCAAATCACAACATATTTGCTAATTATCATAGTTTTCACTTGTCGGATAGACTTGAAGAAGCTTAAGAGGAACCCACCATTGGTGAAAATGTCAAGAGTTGGCGATCTTTTATGCACTCATCCTGTTGTCGGTTCTTAAATGCTGGCATGCGTGATCGTTTGTTAAGCAATGCAACATGAAACAATAAAAGCATATGGCCCCCTCCTTTATAGGGAAGGGTCGGGCCCAACCGGTGTATGGTTTGTTTCGCTTGGAATAGAAAAGGTCGGTTTACGCCTCAAGTCACTTCATTACATTCTTGTTGTAGTATATATTTTACTACTTTAGTTCTATAATAAGCATATACCACCCCTTGCTCCCTTTTTATGGACAGTGGACAAGTCTGGGACAATTGGATGATTCTAATACCAGAGGGCAACCATCAGATCCAGTTCTATTTCATGGAAGCACTTTGGGTTTATATGAGGTGCTAACTGGGAAGCCTTATATTTGTGATATGATTATGAATCCTGTGATGCATTATTTCTTCATCGAAGCTGTAAAGATAGAGCAACTGCGCCACTCTGATCCATTTGTTGATGCCCTTCTATGGAAGGTACAAATGTACAATATGTTTCCTTGCTTGTGTGCTCATTCAATGTATTTTACTTATCTTTGAGGAAAGTCCTGTAGATATGTTTCTTCCAACAGTTTTTTCTTTTTTTGAACAAGTGCTTGCAACAGTTGATATACCATACACATTACTAATGAGATGACATGGTGTCCACTGTCCAAGGAAGGCTCGGAAAACAAGAGGTTGCACCATGATTTAGGGCTAAATAGACTGGAGAATATAACAGAGCGGATTATCGAGCTTTCATAGACTAAAAATGTTCCTTTGTGCAAAAGAATTTATATTTTCTAGTCCATCATCAATCACATTTCTAAAATTGCAGGAAAGCGCTCTAGTCATTGCGAAGCTTTTTACCCCTGGGATATTTGAAAAAATGACAATGCATGAGATGAGGCTTCTCAATGCTGAAGCATCTAGTATGAATGACATCTACAATGTGGGTGAAGACATAGTATTGGAGCAGAATTACGTTGGCATCTTGTTGGAAGGGATTACAAGACAAAGGACCAAAATATGATTGCATCTCCAGGAGTGCTACTTCCATCAAACATCCATTCAAACTATGGCCAAAATTCTTCTGGTACTATGAATTTTGATCGATTGAGCAATGACTTTTTTAAAAGCTAAATATCTGAATGTAGCTATGTTAGTTCCTACATGGTTGATGACTTGGGCTCACCTTTTTACAGGTAACCACGTGGACAACTACTACACGTCACCCAGTTATCAGGTGGAAGCTACAGCTAGGATTATCTTCTTTAAAACAGGGAGGCCTTTGGCGAAAACCAATCGCCAGAGAAGCTCATCATCCATATCTCAAACCAGAAGCAAGTCGGGCACCTGTCCTGCTGCTTTTGATACCGACTTGGAAGAAATCATCACGATTGACTCCTAACAACCTATCTTGGGCAAGTCATATGGCACACCGTGAGGGAACTGATTGTATCATCTCATTTTGTTACACATGTCGCTATGGTATGTGCATGGTGCTTCAAGTTGAATGCACAATGGACGCTCAGTTAGAGAAATGTGTCTCAAACATTTCGATAGACTGGAGAAGTTAGAAGATGAGTGAGCCACTCTAGAGGGTGTAAATATAGTTTTCATGTAAAAAAGAAGTAGAAATTGGCATCCCCCATTATTAAAAATTGTGCTTTTTCTTTCTCGACTACATTACCTCCCCGCAAAGACTAAAGCCAAGTTTAATCAATTTGTAAAATGGTCGGGTTTGAGTTGGGTCGAAAATCTAGATTCATGTCCGATACGTCACATGGTCGGGTTGGGTTCGAGTTTTTTTTTTTTTTTTTTTTTTTTTTGGTCATTTTCGGGTTGGTTGGGTTAAAAAAAATGACCCACGACCCGTCACATGGTTTGGGCGGGTCGGGTTTAATTTGCCGGGTCGACAGTCCATGATTAGGTTTAGGTGAAATTGCCCTAGCGTTTGGAAACTATCGCCACAGGGCTTCCTCGCCGACCCTCACGTTTTTTTGCGGGGCGCGCTTCCCCAACCGGTAGAGCGAAAAAATCGGTTGTACTAGTTGTCACGGAACCTATCCAATGGATGTCGTGTGCCGATTGTGTTGCAATCCTTGCCCATGTGACCCTTTTGTTGACAAATGTAGCAAATGCGGCTTTTATCCTTGATAGACACCGCATCTTCATGATCCACTTGTCTTTGCTTGCTTTTGGGCCTTTTTAATCTTTGCTTGCTTTTGGGCCTTTTTATTGAAGAATGGTCTTTCTTAATCTTGCTACATAGAGGATAGGCTACCATGGTCACCATCGGTCTGACTAGGCCTAGTTACGAGTCTGACCGGCTATGATCAACACCTCAGTTGATTGAAGCTTTTGGACATGCAACAATCTAGTGTCCCTTCTTCTTGCATTCATAGCACACTATCATCTTAATAAGACTCTTTTGCCTCTTGGAGAGATTTTCTTGGGCCTTGGGCTTGGTGGGGCATCTAGATGCAAAGTGCCCCATATTGGAGCAATTAAAGCATTTGATATGCTCAAATTTCTTCTTGTCTTCAATCTTGCTCTTGCTGATCTTGAGATGTTGTTGAGAAGTTGAGCTACTGATGGGATCCTTCTTAAGCTTCTTCACCATGTGTTTCACAGTTATCTTGAGAAGGTTGCCCTTTGCTCATCTCCTTCAACTCATACAAGTCCGTTTTTCACTTTTCAACCTCTTGCATAAGTTTATCATTTTCTTGGGCAATGAGGTTGTCACAAGATTCTACAAATACATGCTCAATGCTAGATTGGCTTGCTTGAGAATAACAAAGTTTAGTGCAAGACAAATCAATATTAACTTGTGAGCATGTGCGTGTGTGTGAGAGAGGTTGCAAGACAATCTCATGAGCTATGTATAGTGTTGCATATAAATCTACAAGCTTCTCATAGGAGCACTCAAGTTCTTTGTGAGTTACTTGTAAAGTCATATGCTCACTAGTGAGCTTCTCAAGCAATAAGCACTTCATTGGCTTTTTCTACGGATTCTACACACACAAAAAAAGATTTTATAGCATATGCATAATCTTTTTCCAATGAATCATACTTACGAGACCAAGAAGGCATGATCAGATTTGAAAAGTTCAAGTTCTTCAACCAAAGAGCTTGATGCTTCAATCTTGTGGGTCTTTCCTCCCTTGGCCTTTTTTTTCTTCTTGGCCGTCAAGCACACATCTTCACCATAATAGGACGTATAAGCTTTTGAAGGTGATGAAGATTGTCTAGAGAGTTGAAGCGAACCCAAGACACACATGAGATCGGCCCTATGCTAGGAGGGTTTGACCGGGTCGGCCCCACTCGGGTCTAACCGATTTCGCAGAGGAACCAAGACTTCACTCTTTTGGCCTTCTTCTTCATTGAGGAGTGACACTTGAGGCTCTATACTTGTTGGAGATGTTGAGCACTCCTCAAGTGCCTTCTTCTCTGTTTTGTCTACATCACAACACTTGGGCTTTTTGTATAGTTCTTGAAGCATTTCCCAAATGAGATATGCATCAATTTCACATTCTTCATAGATTATATCCTCGCACATCATCACTCAAGATACTACGCAAGTAGTTAGTGACTTAAGCTGAGTTGCCAATATTTTAAATCCTCTAGAGACAAAGTTGACACACCAACCTTTTCAACACTTCGATGAGGAGGAATAATACTAGCAACTACAACTTGCTCAACATGTGGACCAATGGTTCTAAATACATTGAGTACATGAGCAAACCAAGAAGCATAGTTTGAACCATCTAGAGCTATGTCACACCCCATTTCTGAGGTTCCTTAATCACACGTATTTGCGCCAGGATCACGCACAAATACGCCTAATTAAGTGGATATGATATCAAAACCATACTTTTATTGCTACTGAGAATCATATGATACAAGGCTTGGGTTTACATGACTCGGCCTTAGGCCTATCTTCCTAAACCTATCAGAGTTCGAACGCAGCACCTATAACAGGGCTCCATTCCTACAGGCAAGCTTGGAGTGCGGACAAACCCTTGGACTTACTCCTATTGCACGATCCTATAACTCGGTCACAACATTCTCATGGAACTCCTTTGTGTTCGTCTCCGTCTTCAAATGTCCTCCTGTTGGTCCTATCCTCGTGTTGTCCTTCATAGCTTGATCCTTGGATACACTCCTCGCAAATGGGCTTTCTAAAAAATATAGAAATAGAGGGGTGAGTACTTTCGTACTCAGCAAGTCCCAACCGAGAGGGTGGAAGGTTACCATTAGGAGTTGGGCCCTAGTAGAGTTTAACTACTCTCACTAGTTCCCGGTTAGTTATTATCCAAGCTCAAGTTAAGTTACATACCAGATTGTGATTCTAATCACGGATGTTCCGGCCTAGCGTTTGCCCATTCCAAGGACGTGGCTATTCGAATAGATTTCATGACTCTGCAGAGGTTGTACACTTTCCCCACACGATGGGCCATCTCTTCCCATGTACGGTGGTCAAAGGTGGTCCAACGAGATCCCGTACCCGCTTGGGCCGTCACCCTAGGTTTCGGTATAATCCTACCACGACTTCTCGGGGGTTGGAGAATGGGAAGGTCACTCGGATCCCATTAGCACTCGGCATTTCGGATGATCACTCGGACCCGTCAACTTAATAATTCGTATCACGATAACATTGCGCCAAAAGTTTTTCGTGGAGGATCACAAAGCAACCACGCCAACCGGACCATGGGGCCACTCTCCCCATGTCGCTCCCCGATAGATCGTTGCCTACGCCGGCCACCTTGGATCGAAATTATACCTTAACCCAACGGGGTGTGGAATCAAGCCGCCCCATCCCGGCGTGTGGCTGTACGTATAATAAAACTAGGTAGAAGGTCCATGACCCGGTCCTTAGGGAGCGAGCCCTCCATGACAGGAAACCCTCACTAGGCGAAACCTGCCGAGACGATCCATCCCACATGGATCGCCCCAAACTCGCTTTTGGTTGATTAAGCTCACTTCTTAAATCATGTTCCATATATTGTTAACATCAGTTAATTAAGTCAAGATTAGGGGGGTAAGGACTTGCCTCTATCCGCTGACGAGTATATCCAAGGTTCTTCGTCTTGATGCTTCTGTCTCCTGTGGCTTGGTGTAGCGATGCTCCGGGTTCTGTCAGACGGTCGTGCAATCTCGGGTGGCAACAAACATGCAACACATGTATAACAATCGAAGCATACGACGTTCTTACGTGGGTTAGCTCCATCAGGGGATGGATGGGTTAGCGACGTATACGCTCACGCATATGTATACGTCTAGGGTTAGAGAGGCGGGAGACCTATTCTACGGTTAGCCGTACCTAGGGTTACACCCGGTTAGCGGGTATATCTATGTACATAGAGACACGCATACTAGGGTACATGCATGGAATACACATACTCAAGTATACGAGCTAGGTTAGCAAAGGTTAGCCATGCGTAGACATATTTGATAGGTATATATGTATATTTATTTATATTTTAAAATACCACTCTATGCATTTATATACATACATAACCTACCGCGTATATCTAGCATGTGGAAAACTACGTGTATGTATATTCGAGTACTCGTGTACGTGAGAGTGTACACGCATACAGAAATATACAGTGCATGGTGTGGTTAGCATCAGGGGTGAACTAGGGTTTACGTATTCTACGGATCGCGATTAAATAAATAAAAGGGCACAACATAAACTAGAATTTAAATGGGCATCAAATAATAGAACAATGGCATGAATAAATAGAGTATGATTTTATAAGAATTATGGAAGTTGAACGGAGGAATTCGGAGTTGAAACGGAGGAGATACGAATTTCCAAAGTTTAATAAGGAATTCATAAAGTAATTAAACTTTGGAAATTTATATGGAGTTTTTGGTAAAAGCTACGAAGGTGAAACTGTATGGGTAGGGTTTGGGGTGTACCTAGTTTATTCAAGAATTTTCTGGGAATTTTTCGGTAACTGGAAAATGGGTATTCCACTTCCTGTGTACGCTTCGCTGGTACCCGTAGCCATTTAGCCTCGGCTGACGCGCGGGTCCCTAATTGCAGTCGAGCTGGCTGCTTACTGCGCTGTGGGATCGGTCCATGGCACATGAGCCGATCTGGTCCACCAGTCCTCCCTCTCTTTATTTCTGTGGACCAAGTCCATCTAGGGAAAAGGGGTCTGGTGTTCCTATGACAAGTGGGGCCAGGTTGGGGATAAGATTGGATGCTTCTCGCTCACGGGATTCTGGTGCCCGTCGTTTCCATTTGCCACGCGCGAGAACAGAGTAAAGGGGAGAGGGCGGAAGGGAAAGTGGGCGGCGGCGTTCGGATGGTGAGCAGCGCGGCGACGACGGCGGTCTGGGCTCGGCTCTGGCGGGCTAGGGCGCTACGCGCGGCGGCGGAGTTGGGGAGCGACAGCGGCGCGGCAAGGCTGCGGTGGCGAGCATGGGCGGGCAGCGACTTGGGCGCGATGTGGTGGCGAGCAGCGGCGCGCGGCGTGCTGGACGCGATGGCGGCGGAATTGCGGCCGCGGCCATGGCGATGCGTGAGCGCGGGCGGCGTGGCTGTGCGCGCGCGGCGCGGTGGAGTGGTGCGCGCGGCCGCAAGGCAGCGCGCTGGGTGGCATGGCGAGCTCGACGGCCGGGCAGCAGAGCGGTGGCTGTGGAGGCGAGCAGCGCGGCACGGCGGGGCGTGGCCGTGGCCGTGAGCGGCGAGGTGGAGCTCCAGCGCAGCACTGAACGCGGCGGCGGGCGATTTTGGAGCACGACGGCGTCGACGTCCTCATCCTCGTCCTCGTCACGGCGGCCAGAGCGGCTGGGCGGCGGCGACGAGCTTCGGTTGGCCGGCTCCGGCGCGGTGGAGGCAGGGGCACCGTGTGCCCATGCAGGCCTCGCATCGGCCGTCCCGGCTCCGAGCTCGGGTGAGCTCTCGGCGAGGTTGGGGGCTATTTATAGGCGCGAGCGGAGGGACTCTCGCCGGCGATATTTTCCGGCAAGGGTAAGCGGCGCTGCTGTGGTGTGGTCGACGGAAGCAGGAGCGGGGCTGGCGCTGTCGGACGCGGTGTGGACGCGGCCACAGTGGCGGCGGCGACAGGGCGATGTGACTCGTCGGCAACGCGAACAGCTGGGGCGAGCTGTCGTCCGGCACGGTCGACGAGGTGATGGCTGGTGGCGAGCTGGCGCTGTAGGGGGTGGATGTGATGGGACAGGTCGTGGCGACAGCGCCATTGATGGCGGCGAGCAGAGGTCTGTGGTGGTACTGTGCCTAGGTCTATGGTGCTGTGCGGCATGTGCTGAGGTCGATGGAAACAGGGGTGGTGTTGTCCGGTGCGTGAAGAAATATTTCGTGTCCCTGTGAGCAGCTGGAGGTGGGGGAAGGGGGGACAGGCGGGGCCCGGTCGTCATAGAGAGGAGGCAGGGAGAGGGGATTGGCTGCTGCCGCTGCTGCATTGCTAGCTGGGCCGTGCGTGCTGGGCCAGGAAAGGAGAAGGAGCCCGTTGCTCATTCTTTTTATTTCCATTTTCCATATACTTGTATTTTTATATACACACACATATTTGTATAAATATGCATGTATAGCCATACTCCTATATAGTTTAATTGTAGACATTTATTTGAATATACATATTCACATACTCAAATATATATCAATGTATGCATGTACATACATATATATAGGAGAGCGGCTTTATTGTTTTCCCGAAAGATTAACTAGGCACGATGATTGGAATTTGGATTCGAAGAGGGAAAACTTGGGAGGTGGTGGATTGGTGCTTCGAGGAGAGGGTCAAGGTGAAAATATTTGGTGGGTGATGATCAAGGGGTATTGTTTGATAAATTGAGGAAAGGGTCTAGGGGTATAAGATGGTTTGATGGATAAATCGAGAGGGAGGCTCAAGGGGGTTATTTGGTGAATTGGTGGCAAGGAGATAATGTGTTTTGCTGACGGGTAAAGGATGATCAAGGAATATATTATTCGATGCCAACATAAATTCTAGCGAGACAAACAAGCGAGCAAACATTCAAGCATTCAAACAAGGGCCTATTTTCTATATGTTGAATTTTTGATGCAAGGTTTTTTTCGAAAAGAGGTTTAGGGTTGTCTTGAAAAAATAAATCAAGTTTTAGTTGTAATTATAAAAAGTTCAAATTTTTAGTGAATTTTAAAATAGTGCAAAAACACGGGTGTTACAAATCTACCCCACTTAGACGAATCTCGTCCCCGAGATTCAGGTAAACTAGAGAGAAAACCTAGAAAAAGATCTAATAGAATTTAGAGGGAGATGGGTTACGATTTCTTACATTGCTATTCCCCTGGAGTCTTCAATTTTCCTTGCCGTTAGGGAAGTCTTGTTCTTGATAATTTCCAAATGCATCGCTACTCAACCTGTTTTTGTTTCGCTCTTCTTGTACTTTGGTCTTGTATTACTCGATCCCGATTTTCATCCAATTCTTCTTCGTATCTCGCCCTCGAACTATCGACTTGGTTTAGGCTACCCCACTTAGAAAAATTTGACTTATGATGTCTTTCCATTTTGCCGACTATTCCGATTGTCTAGGTGGTAGAGCTTCTCGAGATTATTGAATCATTTATGTATATCACCCTTTTTTTGTGTGTGCTACCCACTTAGAAAATTTATGCTTGAGTCCTTTAGTTATCTTGGTCATCTTCGCGCGGGCTAGACGGCTTCATTCTCGGCGCTCGTTGTTCTCTGCTTGATCTCCGCTTCTTCGAAGGGTGGATAGGGATTCCTTCCAAATGAGGCAAATATCCCTTGCTTGTTGGTCGTGGTGGTCTTCGACGTTATTGGGGCTTCTATGTCGTGGCATAGACTGGTGTCAAGGGTGGTGAAGTGGGATCTTGTAGGCTTGATGATTGGGGTCTTCTTCGGTTTTGTGACTTTCTTTGCTCTCTTGTTGGAGTGCCTCTATGGAGAAGCTTCTTCTAATCGCGTAGTGGTGGTATTGGGAATTCCACTCTTGTCTTCTTCTCTCGATAATTCTTTGGGGAGCCTTCTTGGTGTCTTCATATTTCCCCTAATCCTCAGAACTCCTTAAGGGCATCTTGGTGTTTCTTACTTACGGGCAATTGTTGTCCCGGCTTCTTGTCAACCTTCTTCGTCAATCTTCAACTCATACAATGTATTCGACTTCTTCTTGGGGTATCCGTTGTTGTTGGTGTGTCGCCTTGACGATCTAGGGTTGTCACGGGGGGTAGCTAGGGTGCCTTTAATGCTTGGACCGCATTACTATCTTTGGCTTTTTGCGGGCTATCAATTGTGCTCTTCTTCTGACTGGCTAAAAATTTGGATTGTTGTCGCTATCTTGTTGGCTTCTAATATTTCTTGTTCATTCCGGGTCTTCTAGCGCAGTTTTGATATCTTCCCTTGTCTTCGTAATGTGTCAGACATAGTCTCCCAGGGTATTTTGCTGCATGGTTAGTTGAAAAGGGATGGAATGGAAAGCGGCATCTATTCCTAAGAAATGTAAACTAAAGGGAAAGACTTCTAGAGGGGGATTCGTAACAACCCAAAAGAAAAGAGCCTTTTCCACTCGTGCCATTATAAAAGTTCGTTGTTCCGCTCAGGCCATTGGAAAGTTCGTTCGGACACCTGTGCCATTCACCCAAACTTTTTTACCACCTGAGCCATTCCGTCCATAGACGGTGCTAACGCCGTCGAGCGGCTGCAAAAAGACATAAATGCCCTTCTCTCCATTGCTCTTGTTTCTTCCGTCGTTCTCGTTCCTCTTGCCACCGTCCATCCCTGTCTTCATCCTTGGCCACGGGACCATGCATGCGGGCATGCGGCAAGCAGGAGGCAGGCCCGTTCGCGCGATGGGCACCTGAACGGCGAGGAATTAAGTGGAGCAAGGTGCCGTCGTGAGCATGGAAGACGGGGCAAGGCCGCGAGGGCCTACGAAGACGCAGCGCCGATAGGCGGCGGCGGCCGCGGCCGCTCGCGTGAAGGGCGGGTCGGCGCGAGGGCGCGGCGCCTGCGGGGACATGGGGCGCCGGGAACGCGTGGGGCGCCGGGGGGCGGCGGCGGACCGCGGAGGTCGTCCCGGCGGCGCGGCGCATCCGTGGCAACGACGAGCCGATACGGCCGGCGGCGACGAACTACTTCCACCCCGCCGTGCTCGCACGAGGTGCTGGCGGCGTGCCGCGGCGTATCTCAAGACCACCAAGCGCCCCTCCGGCGTTGCTGCACCGCCATGCACAACACCGCGGTGGACGGGAGGTGATGCGGCCCGACGCCCGTGGCCCGCACGACCATGGTGGGCAGCGGCGTCGGTGGCGTAGAGGCCCGTGTCGGAGCGCCGCCCGGGATGGCGTCCCAGGAGCGCGGGCCGTGGCGCGGGGAGGTGATGCAGCTCCGCCGCCCGTGTGATGCGGCTCCGCCGTCCATGGCTCGTCTCGCCGTGAACGAGCATCCTCGGCGAATAGGATCTCGGACCTCAATCGGGCGTCTTGGCCGCCTCGGCGGCCATGACGGGCGCGCTCGGGCGCCGGCGGACGACGAGCCCGCGAGGGCGGCGTCGGCGAGATCGCGGCAGCCTCGTGCTCCGGCGGCAGTGGCGGTGGAGGGAAGCGGGCGGGCGCGGCGCGTGCCCGGGCGGCGCCCGCGGCGCCGGCCGCGACACGAAGAATGTCTTTGGCCGGCGCGTGCGATGGGTGCCGCGAACAAACCGGGGAGGCCACGCGGGCGTAGCGCCCCGCGGGGTGCTCTGTCCGGCCAAGGCCGCCCGCGAACGCGAGCGCGAAGCGCCGCCGGTTGCCGCGGGAAGCGCGCTCACTCGCTTTCGAGCTGCCGGCGATGCCGAGGACCAAGACCATGAGGCGGCGGCGGAAGGAAGAGGGGTATTTTTAACTTCTTAACCAACCGGGCCCACATTGGCGGGTACGCTAAACGGTGGAAATGTAACGAAGTTTGACGGAATGGCATGAGTGGTAAAAAGTTTGGGTGAATGGCACAGTGTCCGAACAAACTTTTCAATGGCCGAGTGGAACAACGAACTTTTATAATGGCATGAGTGGAAAAGGCTCAAAGAAAACAAGCAAGCGCAAACTACTTTCGTATGTCTATTGTCAAGGGTCACTTTACTCCAAGCCTCAAAGGCTAACCTATACTACTAGGCTTTGATCTACTCGTGGTTTTGAAGGGGATAAGAAGAGAGAAAAGCTATTTTCGCAATAGAGTTCAAGGTTGAGGTAAGAGTCAAGGTGTAAGCAAATTTTTGAAAAGAGATTTTTGAAAACCACGTTTCCTATCTAACGTCCGTTCTAAGGGTTTATCCTACAGTCCAAGTACAGCTCTGATACCACTCTGTCACACCCCATTTTTGAGGTTCCTTAATCACACGTATTTGCGCCCGGGATCACGCACAAATACGCCTAATTAAGTGGATATGATATCAAAACCATACTTTTATTGCTATGAGAATCATATGATACAAGGCTTGGGTTTACATGACTCGGCCTTAGGCCTATCTTCCTAAACCTATCAGAGTTCGAACGCAGCACCTATAATAGGGCTCCATTCCTACAGGCAAGCTTGGAGTGCGGACAAACCCTTGGACTTACTCCTATTGCACGATCCTATAACTTTCGGTCACAACATTCTCATGGAACTCCTTTGTGTTCGTCTCCGTCTTCAAATGTCCTCCCGTTGGTCCTATCCTCGTGTTGTCCTTCATAGCTTGATCCTTGGATACACTCTGCAAATGGGCTTTCTAAAAAAATATAGAAATAGAGGGGTGAGTACTTTCGTATTTTCGCCAAGTCCCAACCGAGAGGGTGGAAGGTTACCATTAGGAGTTGGGCCCTAGTAGAGTTTAACTACTCTCACTAGTTCCCGGTTAGTTATTATCCAAGCTCAAGTTAAGTTACATACCAGATTGTGATTCTAATCACGGATGTTCCGGCCTAGCGTTTGCCCATTCCAAGGACGTGGCTATTCGAATAGATTTCATGACTCTGCAGAGGTTGTACACTTTCCCCACACGATGGGCCATCTCTTCCCATGTACGGTGGTCAAAGGTGGTCCAACGAGATCCCGTACCCGCTTGGGCCGTCACCCTAGGTTTTCGGTATAATCCTACCACGACTTCTCGGGGTTGGAGAATGGGAAGGTCACTTTCGGATCCCATTAGCACTCAGCATTTCGGATGATCACTCAGCACCCGTCAACTTAATAATTCGTATACGATAACATTGCGCCAAAAGTTTTTCGTGGAGGATCACAAAGCAACCACGCCAACCGGACCATGGGGCCACTCTCCCCATGTCTGCTCCCGATAGATCGTTGCCTACGCCGGCCACCTTGGATCGAAATTATACCTTAACCCAACGGGGTGTGGAATCAAGCCGCCCCATCCCGGCGTGTGGCTGTACGTACAATAAAACTAGGTAGAAGGTCCATGACCCGGCGTGTGGCTATACGATAACATTGCTAAAGTATACTTGAGCTAGTGACTTAAGAGTCCATTAATCAAATCGATGCATTGCATTGCTTCACTCGGTAAGGCTTCGATATGATTCTTTGAAACCCCACAGATACTAGCTACTTCACTTTAGCAATTCACCCATGGTCTCAGGTCGCCGCTTAACCAAAGTTGTGCTTACTTCCTCGCTCTAGTCATCTCGTTTGGTTTCTTCACCACTTACCCTTGCCACATTGAGTATAACTTTGCTTCATCAACATTGAATTCCCATTCGAAAACTCCTCAAATGCTTGTTCTTGATTGACAAAGAATATCCATGATAGGGATCATCATAGGATAAGCTTGTGTCCTTTTACAGAGAATCGCGGATGCGGAGCAACGTGGGGAGCCACACGACGGCAGTAGCCATCAGGGCATGTCTGCTTCAATAATTCTCTGTAACAAGTAAAGATAAAAATTCTCGATAACCGAGCGGTTGATTTGTTGGTTCAGGTCATCAGGTGGTCCGGTCCGTCGGTTGGTTCGTTTCGTCTCGATTGCCAACGGTTTCGTCGCCAAGAAGCTGGCTGGACGACGGCATCACGTAGGAGGAGTAGCTGTGAAGTTTGAGAACTTTAGTGCGAGTGATGCAGATGCACAACCGAAAACAAAGATGGCTGGCTGTACTTGTGGAAATAGGTGGGAATTAGGTGAAAACGAGAGCAGCCCGATAGTAACACTGTGCCCACTGCACATTGGGGATTGTTTGTTCACTGTGTACAGCATAAAAGATAAACAAGGGATTTGACAGTTGGTTGTCACGTGTCCCGGCCCAACGACTTGTTTATCGGTTGCCGTTGCTCCACCATGATTGCTGTGCAAACCTGAATGCGTTGGCTCGTAACCACGACCCCAACGTGCAGCGAGGGTGGGATTTTTCGTTTATTTTCAACTAGAATCTGATTGTTTATAATGGGAAACAAACACGCCCCAAATCACGTTTCATGAAGGTTTTCTTTTTTCCCAGCCAGGGCGCCTTCCTGTTGCTTCGGCTTCAGTCCAAGAATCCAGCTTGCCGCCGCGTGCACCAAGGTACCCTTAGGTATAAACAAATGTTTACAAGTTTGGCCGAAACAAATCAACTACCGGAACCCAGGCTCGGTTTGTATAGAACATCAGCTATTTCTTAATTTCTCAGTTACTGCTTCTGGCAATTCCTCACCTCGGCATCGTGGCTTGTTTAGTCAAGGAAACTTGAAGCAAAGCTCATGCAAGGCGCCAAGGCCGTACACACACCCTCTGGGGCAGGCGCACCTGAAGACAACTGTACGAGCCTGAGCAGAATCCGCGAAAGGCCGAGGTGAACCACCAGAGGAAGAGGAACCAGCACTCCAGCAGATGAGCACACCAGCCTCTACAGAAAAGCCAAGCCCGTCGACCCCAAGTCCGCACGGTTCATCTTGATTCTTGGCCTAGGCGACAGCCGCCTGCGGCATCCAGGTGGAACAGGAGCAGGATGTTAGTGACATATGCAGAATCTGTGCACCGGGACTGCCAGATTCAGCTCGGCCCATTGCCGGCTGATGCTTTTTCTGCGTCCGATAAGCTGAGTTTTGTTGTGAGAGAAAAACACTATACCATGACTGATAAGTTCAAGCGTCAAGTTGAAATGTAAAACCTATACAGTGTCCAGCCCAATAATTATGCTCTACCAACATTGATCCTGTATAAATGTGTGTTCGCTCATTTCGTTTGGGGCTGTGTACGGTGTACAGCTACTGAGGTCACCGGTCTTTGTTCTTCATGAGGCTAGCCCTAGTCCGTAGCAATGTGTTGAAGCATGAACGCCCTAGTCTTGCCGTCCGGTAGGAGCCCAATTCTCCGCATCTTGGCGTACACCCTGTTGGCTAGTCCGATCTTGCCTCGCAAACACAGACCGTGGATGACCGTGTTGTAGATCGAAGAGTCTGGAGCCACCTCCTGCAGGCATTTCAAAAAAAAAATATTAGATTACTAGGGAGTGCATCCATGAATGAATCATGAGAGCTGGATTTGAAAGCACCAAGACTGCAACCAGGTTCGACGCCTCGACAGAATGATTCTGTAAACTAGTATAAGCATATTATGATGCTCTGAACTGCCAGGTCAACACCCATAACGCATCGTGTTGATACTTTGTAGCGTTCTTAATGCTCAATAGTTTAACAGCCACAATGTTCAGCAAGTTCAACATCCATAATATAATCCATGTTTTATACTCATAATGCATAATGTTCCAGTATTCTTAATGTCCAGTAGTTTAGACAGCCATTGTCCTTGGTGTTCAAATAAAGGATAGGGTAAGAACAATAAGCAATTTCTTGCAGATCTTCTCTTTTCCTCTCCAAATATAGATAAATGGAACCATGCAATCAATGTTTTCAAGGCTAAAGAATGCAAACACCAAATAATTGGAGTACAAAACAAAACATATGGTTCGGACTGAATATAACTAGTGTAAAGACCAGAAATTTAATGGGAGCAACATGTAACTAGTTCTTGAAATTCAGGTGTAGTTATGCACAAGAAGGCATTTCAGAAGCAGTTATGCACAAGATGCCATTCATATGACCAAGAAAAACTGGAAAATAAAACCACATCTAAGAGGGATTTTCATCTTTGTATCCAGCCACAGCATTGGTACTAACCATAGGAGATTGCTAACTAATTAAGCAACGTAGCACAGAAGAACCAAAGTGCCACCCATCCAATCTTTTGGTACGAGAGCAGTACAAATACTCACATTTAAGCAAATGGGAACTCAAGACTTGAACAGAGATAAAATAATGACAAAAGGAAGTGTTACCTCTAATATATCCTCTACGTCAGTCCAAAGAGATCCCCAGATGCAAGCTCGTATAAGTGATAAATGTGTGAATGTGTCAGGCAAACACCTTTGACTAATCATGCGCTGGTACACTTTAAGAGCAACTTTTGGTTCACTAGCAACCTCACAAGCACCTATCACATGATTGTAAGATACCACTGATATTTTCAGTCCACTTTTTTTCCATCATCCACAACAGCTGCAAACCATGTTCCCATTGACCAAGCTTTTCGCAAGACATCAAAGCAATGTTGTAGAGATGATCATTTAAGAGCGTCGGATGCTTGGCTTTGATTCCTTGGAAAAGCTCTAGGCAGTCCCAGCATCGCCCAGACCTGTATAATCCTGACAACAGTGCGCTCCATGTATATTGATCAGGCTTAAGGCCTGATTTTTTCAGCAGATAGTACATTCTAAAGGCGAGTTCATCTTGACCAGCCTTCCCCAGTGAGTTGATAATTGAATTGAACAAAATTAAACTGGGTTTCATGCCAGCACTCAGCATTCTACTAAATATGGACAGTGCAAACTCCCACTTCCCTTCTTTAGTGCAGGATGCAATGATAGCCTTCATTATATCCTCGGTCGGATCAAGTCCCTTCTGGAGCATTTCCTGATACGCGGCAATGGCTAACTCAGACTGTCCACATTGCACAAATATGCTGACTAACAAATCATATGTCAGCAAAGTCCCACTCAAAGAATTCTCCTCTAGCCTTCTCCATAGTCTCTCCACAAGCATCCATTCTTTCGCTCTTCCACAAACAGATATCATTGTATTATAAACAATCACATCAATGATTTTCTTTGAATCTTCCTCCTCAATCTTATTGAACATTTCCAATGCAGAAACATAACCCTGATTGCTTGCAACAGCCTTGAGTATCAACGTATACGAGTGCCCTGTTGCCATTCCTTTCGCCTTCATGAACTCGAACATCCTCACTGCATCCGCCAGTGGACTTCTACGCACATAGCAAGCCAGCAGGGAGTTGCAGGCATGCGCGCTTGGCTGCAGCCCAGACGCGCGCATTGACTCGAACAGCTCAGTGGCACTCCTGACCTTGTTGTTTTGGCTGAGCTTTATCAACCTTCTTGACAGCGTCTCCTCGTCCCTCTCCTCCAAGAAGTGCAGCCTCGCGGCCCCATGCTCAGATTTCCTGTCCGGCTCCGACGCCATCGCCGGTGGAGCACTTCTTGCGCCCACCTCCTTCCGAAAAACGGTCGGCCTCGTCGGACGCCAACGAGGCCCGCGCCTCCTTGCCACTATCATGGCCATCAGCGTGCGGTGACCCAACTTCGACGTCCTCCTTCCCGTCGACCTCCGAATCAAGTAAGCATGGAGCCGCCCTACAAACGCAAGCTCCGACCGTAACCACGGCGGCGCTTAGACCTTGCGCCTGGCGGGCGTCACCTCTGGTCCGGCATCCGCTTCGCGGACGGAATCTTGCGCCATCACCACCGCCCCGTTTGCGGCGCGGGGGCAGGTCTTGGCCGAATGAGCCGCAGCTCGTGCTGCAGCCGCTCCAAACTGTAGCCATGGCCGCTGCGAGTGGTAGTGAAATCCAAAGATTTCATCAACACCCTGGGGCTCTCTTCGCTGATCTTGGAGAGCCGGTGAGGAACCAATCCAAAAGGAGAATCAGCAGAACTGGGTGAAAATTGCGCTTCCAGATGGATTGAAGAGGGGGGAGCGCGAGAAGAGACGAGGCAGAAGTGTGAGGACTGAGGAGCAGTGGATGAGGAGATTAGGGATGGCATCGGATGGACTTGATGGGCCTGAATTCTTCTTTTCATTAGTGGGCCTAAATATTTGGTTTGGCCCAACAAAAATCCTAGCATGTCCAAACTCCTTTTCGTCCAGTTGTATCGAAGAAGTTTTCATGCTATTTTTTTCGCGTTGTTCGGGCCGATATATATACAGTGATTCTAAAAATAAGTAACTGTGAACATCGAAATGTCAAAGAGAACCAGTTGCGGGCATGCATTGCACTATCTGTCTCGTCAATTTCACCTACTAGTTACTTCTGCGAGAACAAAATCTTGGAGTAAATCAGTATCTCTTGTTAGGACAGAACAAAAGACAAAACCCATCCTCTTTAGAGAGCACTAAGATGGCATAAAGTGGTTTCTTTAATTTCAAAAGGGTAAATCTAGCATCCAACTATCACCATCACAGGATAGATTCAGCACTTAGTGGTGACTAATAAAGCTGACATTGCGAACGAGTTTTTATGGCTGATAAGCCGACTGATGCTGATTTATTGTGAGAGAGCAAAGCTGACATAGGAACCTCGAATAGTTACCAAACGTAGCCTCCCAAGGATGCGGATTCGTGCCGACGAAAGTTATCCTCTGAATGTCACAAAGGAATTGGGCACACTCCATCCATGAGCTAGCTGGCTGTCTTGAGAGTTGAGCCAGGACCGGAGGCGGCACAACGGAGGGAAGAATATCACGCGCTGGGTCCCAAAGCCGGTGCTGGACTGGATTCTTGAATTGAAGGCTTCCATTCCATGGGGGTAAAGCGATCCCATTTCCGCCTCCAGACAACAGTTTTAATTTGCTTGCGCTCTCCCACCGCCTCTATATGCAAGCAAGCAGTTTTAAATACGAGGCTCTCGCTTGTTACTGAAGCTGCGGCTTCTTGTGCCTTGGAACCAACCATTTGGGCCTTCTCTACAAATACGTTGCGCGCCTGCCATGGACGGCGACTCCAAGAAGCTGAGGTAAAACAGGTGCATGCAGCCGACCTGGACCTCGATCTGCTGAAGGGTTTGATCTTAATTTCATCTATGTGGCTGGCTTTGGATTCTTTCCTTTTTCATGTCGTAAAGGGGATTTGGTGGTTTTAAAAATCTTCCTCTATAAAAGTTGAGGTGAAAAGTGCTGTTTGGGCCAATAAAGGGCAAAATTTTAGTACTGTGGATTTAGAATCGGTGGGGCATTTCATTCTTGCGATCATCAGGTACGAGTAGATTCAGATTTCACGATTACTTTTTGCAGGGTTTGGTTCTCTGGAGTAGGAAAGGGAAGTAGAGGTGGACGCAAGGGTTCAGCCATACCACCGCAAGAAAGCACGGCTATTGGAAGAGGTAACTGATCAATCAATACGCGATGATTTGGTTCTCACAAGCATGAAAAGCACGGAGCTGCACAGCACAACTCGTGCTATTGTTTGTTTTCTGAACAATCTGTGTTGAGTTTTAGTTTGGGCAACTGCCGACATGAGTCTGATTGCAGAAAATCTAGTGTTAGTGAGCTTTTAGATGCTTAATGATGGGTGTTGTTAAACGTAGACACTAAATTTGACAGACAGTGGAGTGTTCTCCATGGAACTCTAAAAAAAAGCACACAGATTATTTCGGTTCTGAAAGTACCTTGATGGACCAAAAATATTACTATGATTTTATTTTACAAGAAGGTAGCACTTGTAAACTTGTAATTATGTCAAACAGTGTTGTTGTTTTACTTCTGTTGTTGTTTTTAGACTGATAAGATCATAGTGCTATCTCATTATGATCAGCGTTAAAAAAATAAAATTAAAAAAATCAACGTTAAGATGTTCAGAATTAGAAGGAAAAAAAACACTCTTCACATGGATGTGTAGAATGCAGCTAAGTTTTCCCCATTTTCTGACAGTGAATGAATTATTAAAGAAAAGTCTGAACGATTCATTTTCCTGAAAGAAACAAAACCATCCAACTGAAACTAAAATATCTAACAAAGTTTATCAATGCAAGCTGGTCAGAATCCTACCGGCAGTTTCGGAAAAACAATCTCACAAATTGGCATTGTGACGTCCAGCGGAAATGAACAGCAGTGGAGAATATGATGCTGCATTCGCGGCCACAATTGCAGCAGCAGCATTTGCAATTGCTGCCCGTGAAGAGAAGCTTGCAACTCAGAAGAAGTCTGTCCCCATCGAGGAGGTGCCCCCAGCCCTGGCCCCAGTCAAGAGAGGTGAAAGCACCAAAAACCTGCAGGAGCCAACAAAATCGCAAGATGGTTTAGCGGCAAAGAGCCTCTAGAACACGACGATGACGGTCCAGGTAGTGTAAACATGTTCTGCCTTACTCGGTTACTCCCATTCTTTTCCCACCTCTACTGTAGCAAAACCTGCAAATCTCTTGCCACAATGCTGAAATGAAATATCCTTTCAGTTAACGTATCGGTGAGGAAGCCACTGCAACCAGCACCTGGAAGACCTGAGGATATGCCTGCAGATCACAAGGTGGCACCCAAGATGCTTGAAACTTCTCTCTCCAGCAAGTCAGCAGACAGGAAAGGGAGCAAGAAGTTTGAGCAAGAACAGGCTGTTCAGAAAGCGCCCTCGGCCGTCAGGCCAGCCACATCATATCATTCTAGACGGAATGGACAAGACACAGCAGGAGTAACTGCTATTGGCGGCACAGGATCTAAGGCTGATGAATGGGAGAAGGCAAAGCTTGCAAGAGTTAGAGAGGAGTGAGTATGATTTATTTTAGATTCTGAAGGTCATTTGATTGATGTTATGCTGATATGGACTTCCAATTTAGGTATGAGAAGATGATGGAGACCATAGCTGAATGGGAAACTGAGAAGAAGGTGAAGGCGAGACGCCATAAAGAACAGAAAGAGGTTTTCAATTTTGTTAATTCATTCATAGTTTAAAGAACACTACACTATTAATTCAATATTTGCTTCGTCGAAAGTATCCATGGTACAAGCCCCAAACCCAATAAATGATAACGCTAGAATTCATCATGCTAAATTATTGATTAAAACACATTGTTTGAGGAGACTCAGAGCTGAGCTTCTTAACTTGCAGACTGAGCTGGACAGAAAGAGAGCAAAAGCACTAGAAGAATACAACCAGGAGATGACAAGGATCAGCAAAATTGCTGGAGGAGCAAGGTCAATGGCAGAGGAACGAAAATACAACGATGAGAATAAGATCAAACAGAAGGCGCACAAGATACGATCCACAGGAAAGCCTCCCCGCACATGTGCTTGCTTTTTGAGGATAGTTCTTATATACGATGAAATTTGGAACCAAATGAAAGAGGCTTCCCACATGTGATTTGAACAGTTGGAAAAGGCACACAATATTGACGTGCTATATTGTAATATATATGTATTTGGCTTTGACAGGTTATGAGTGTAGAGTCGTATTCCCCTTAAGAAAGAAGAGAGTTGTATCCAACATGCAACATATTGACGCATTTCATTGAAAGCAACATCAGCATGTTTAAAGGGTGTGGAATTTATAGAGAAAGATCCATGCATCAACATTCAAGATGAAGCATGGAGTAGGAACTGCCCCAAGAACTATGAGAAAGGTTAAATATATTCATCAGAAAGAACAAAATTTAGGATTGTCATCGCAGTGTTTTGATATATACAAACAATACCACCACCACAGTGAAAACCAAACCAGAGGTCGGTGCAGAAAGACCAACTCTTTTAATAATGCATTTAGAAAACCCAAGCCGAACAAAAGCACAATTGCTTTTACAGTGTCTCATTTGATTTACGGTGAAGCAGACTTCAAATCACTCCTTATATTGAACACATTACGATATACTGCCTGTAAAACCTTTTTTTCCACAACTGTCATTCTACAGGAGAAATTTGTTGTATAACTATAAACTGAACAAATCCTTCCAATCATATCCAAACATGAGTGCAAAGGTTCCAACCTTTCAGAAGCATGCAAATTCTATGCAGTTTCCTCAGGTGCATGTCCCTCATCATCAGGAATTGAATCTTGTGAATTACTAGCTTGTGCTGTCAATGATGTGGGTTTACCATCCTGGAGAGAAATCACTGTTTCAAAAGCACCAACTAAAGCTTTTACCTTGCTTTTCCTGGACTCAACTAGCTTGCTTGCAGTTTCTTCAATTACATTATTGAACAATCCTTGTGCATCTTTCTTCTCTTGTGCATCTTGATGCCGCAGTTTCACGCCAGGAGATTCCACATCAGTAGGAGCAGCATTACTGGTGCTGCTCCTTCTGTAAATCCTTCCTGCTGGTTGGCTTTCACGATTTGAAGCTTCATTAGCAGACTTTCTTCTAAATTTCAGTCTCCTTGGGCCAATGCTATCTGGTGGGAGTTCTACAATTTTACCCTCTTAAACTTCAATTTATAAGGCGTCATACTAGCATCATCAAATTCAAGTGTTGAGGTTCTTCTTGATCTTTGGCCACCAGACCTCAAAGATTCATCCCTATTTTTGTTCATTGTTGTCTCCTCATCGTCTGTACCAGATTCATCTGATTCACTTAACTCAAAATCATACTCTTCATAAAATTCATTATCCGATAGTTCTTCTGGTGACTGATGAGGAATAAACATCTTTGATTTTGGTACTCCTTGTTCAGAGGTATTTTCGTTGCTGATACTTGCTAACTCATCACCAGCAAAAACGCTTGATTCAATTAGCATTGACTTAGGCTCCTCAAGAAGTCCACCATCTGACGAAGTTTCTGAAATTGGTTGGCAGTAAGAAGCACTGTTGCTCATCTTACTGTCAAGAACTTTACCAGCCGTATCATTCTCTGTTGCATTTCCAGACGCAAGATCAAGACAAGACTTAGGCTCCTCATTATGTTTTTTGTCAACTACCAGTAGCCCTGGAGATATTTCAAAATCTTCCTGAACTTCCATTTCTTCCTTACTTTCAGAGATTAGAGACTCCACAGACGCATTGACTTCAACTTGATCATCCTCAATTTTTGAATTACTTTGAGTTGATATAAAATCATACACATCTGCATTTTCCACAGCTACTACTTGTTCTGGTAATTGACAAAGAGCTGCATAATCCGTTTGGTTGTCACAGTCCATTGAAGCTTGATTATGAACAATATTATGCTCTGGTAGTTTATGTTCTAGATCATATTCGCCAAGGATAGCACTGGATTCCTTTTCATCTAATGATTGCTTCAGCTCAAGGGCAATGGTACTTTCCAGGAGGGCTTCACTTCCAAATACTTCGCTCTTTTTAGTTCTTCCCACCCCATCGTCCTCTGAAATGGATTTACTTGTTTCTTCTGGTGCTGGTTGAGAATTGTCTACGTATTCTGTGATAGCTGGAGAGAGTTCAACCAATGTTGAATCGATATAATACCCTATAATTTGTGGATCATCAATCTGTACTTCGACAGAAGAAGTGAGCTTGGGTTCTAAAGGGAGGGATGGTCTGGGCATATCTGAGCCTTCCTTCCCATTTATATTTGAATTGCTTGACCTTTTTAGGACTTTGCCCAGCTTTAGCATGCATTCTAGTAATATTTGCTGCAACAGGTCCCTCTGGAGTATTTTTATGTTTTGAATGTAGATGCTTGCTAGAAGCCTGAGATGCAACAGGCCCTTGTTTAACCATGTTGAGCTTAGTGGGAGAAGAAGCTGGCCTCTTGTGCAGTGATTGATTAGCCCCGATTGTGACTCTATCCACATTTCTAGATTTCTCCAGCAAGGTCTTGTCTGGAAACTTTGATTTGGCAGAAAATATAGACCCCTTGGCTGGCATTGTTTCCTTTTTATCAATTTTTGTAACTCCATTTGGACGCCTTGGATTTGTTGGAGCTGGAGCCTTCTGTGCAACAATTGAATGCATCTTTGTTCCATCAGAGTTCAGAGATTTGTGTTGAGATGGTGTAGCTGTCCTGGGAACCATATGCTCACTGGATGGAACACCTTTTCGATTTGCTGATGCTTTCTTGGGTGCAAATCGTTCAGCTTCACCAAGAGATATGCTCGACTTGGCTAGTGAAACACTCCTATTTTTGACATCCTTGGACCTATCCAGGATAGCTGATCTGTGTAGTGTCAAATTAGTCAGATGAGCAGGAAGTTTCTTTCTTCTTCCTCCTGAAAAGCCTGGCTCCTCTTCAGAAGGATTTTTGTGTCCATATTTGCAAAAATCATGGCACGAGCCTCTAGTAGCTCTGAGATAATTTGGTACAGTCTTCTCATGCTTTTTTTGGACTCTAGAGGAGAACTGGAAGTCTTTGGTGTGGTGCCGCTAGGTGAACCTTTTTCCAAATCTTTGGACATTGAGGTCTTTCAGTAGCTGAGATGGTGCTAGTGTCAGATGGATTTTCTTCCTTTTGAACTCGAAAGGTTTTAGGCTGTTGCAACAAAGAGCATTTGTTATTTCGAGACCTTTGCACAGCCACACACTAAGAATCTACAAAAAATAAAATAAAAAGATGAATTTGTACTGGTTCCAACCATCTTTGACAATCAGTCAAACTTGAGCGAGATCTAGGTCACTAATGCTTCAATAGATTACTAAATAGTAATAAATGGAGGATTCACACCACAAAACTAACTATTCAACCAAACAAAAATTCATCTTAGTTGCCTTAATAATCTACTCCTGCCAAGTTGAAATGATACTTTACTTCTGCAGATTGTAAAAAAAAATGTAGAGCTGACGTCCTTGAATGAAAATTATAAAGACAAAATTAACCTAGGTCAACAAATTAGAAAAAAAATGCACATCATCAGAAGCATACCTCCTAAAACCAGGTACCGTGCTGTTCAATAAGCAATTGCTAAAGGGTGCATTCAAATTCCATGTTGAAAAATTGGCCTGAATTTGAGAGGAAACAAAGTCATCAAGACAGCAATATTTCATAGTCATCAGTCACATCACATATAAATTCAATATTTAAAAAAACAAAGTGCACATCATGACCAGTTTGCTTAACAATAAAGTGCCCACCACCAACCATATTACAGAATTTCTATTAAAAAAAAGGAGATAGAGGAGGGGATGAACATAAAGATCTGACAGGTTCCTCTCGATAGAAGCAATGGAGCAGCCAGAATGTGACAGAACACCAAATAAGAATTCAACTATCTGTGTCTAAACTAGGATTTCCAAATCAAACTATCCCTATCATACTTGATTACTATAACAAATCCAAATACGTACAAGAGCCACAAGTGACAAAAGATTCCCAATTCAAGAACTATGTATGTTACCATAACTTGGATAGTTCTCCTATGAAAGAGCAGATTTGGCCACTCCACTACTAAATATAGGGTAATACACATCCACCTGTACAAACAGCGAACAGAATTGGGCAGAGATCATATCGAAGATCCCACTCCTCCACAAATACGTCATCCAATTAACCTATCATTAAAGAAAAGCCATTTTTTTTGCTAGCCGAGCTGTCTAGAGTGTAGACCACACTGCTCCAGCATTAGTCTTTCCAGCTCGAGACTGCAAGGACTTGAATGATGAGTAAAAGCGCGAGATAGTGCCAACTAAAGTCACCACGGAAACTACGTAAAAGAAAAAACACGGAACAAGGGGACCAGCGGCATTAATCTTAAAATGCGGCACACTTTCAATCAGTTGCCAATTTGTCGTCCTTGAAAACAAATCATTAACCCGAGGAACCGAATTCAGAAAGACCAAATCCATTTTTTGACGCGTATTACACCAATCAGAATCGTTGTTTAAGTTACAGATACATAAGCAAAGACCTACGCATCATGACAGTAGCCAGCGCAGGTGCTTATTTGACATCAAAACTTCATCTTTCTTAATCAAATTTACTCTGTTGAAACAAAGAAATGACACGGTACAACTCGAAGCAAGCAGCGTCCTAGTTAACCCCAGCGGCCAAACCACATCGCGGAACGCAGGGAAACCAGGCGAATCAAAAGCGATCAATCACACAAAGCCCGTCGGACCGGAGGGAGCAAAGACCAGAGATCATACCTTTGAGAGGAAGGCAGAGGGCCCCGGCGGAGCCTCCCCGCCCTCACGGCCGCAGAAAGCAAACGAAGCAGCGACGCGGTTGAGGAGGAGAGGTGGTGGAGGCAACGCGGTTCGCTGGGCAGGTAGGCAGCTGGCCAGCAGCCAACTTTCTCTTCTTTGGAGCCTGGAGAGGGGAGGGAGGAGGGGCAGTCGTGCGCGCAACAAAGAAGAAGAAGGCGTAAACCGAAGGGTGCGGTGCGGCGGCGGCCGTTTCTTTTGTTTCGGCTTTCCGCGTCCTGGCAGCGTTAAATTACTTCATTTCGTAACGCCTGGATGTTGCCGTGCAGACTTGTTGGAAGTTGCAATTTCCGGCCAAAGCAATTCATCAACCTGCCATCAGTGAAATGTAAAGAAGAAGAAAAAGGCAGCCACGGGCCGATTCCATTGCTGGCATGGTCAATTCCAAACATGCAGTATTAGGTCGGGTAGAAATGAACTTTTTAGACTCAGGTCGTGGTGTCGACTGTTTAGACAGGTAAAAACGGGTTTATAACACTTTAAAAAAAACGGGTTTATACGTCAAATGAGTTCCACTCAATGTTTCCAATGGGTTATTGCAGTTATATATTCATAATAAACTTATTCAAAGGTATAAATGTTGCCTAGAATGAGGACGAGTATGCATTCCTGAAAATATAAAACCTACAACAAAACCTACGATAGATAGCAGGCTCGGAATTTCTAAAACTCCCAATGTTAGAAATTCTCATTTAGGTTATAAATTTTGATTTGGGTATAAATCTACTTGTTACCAAAGGTCTAGTTCCTGATCCTCTCGGCAATCCAAACCAATTTTCCTCCACCAGCTTGCATCCTCCACTTTATGCTAGTGGAGGCGACTTTATGGTTTGTTCTCCGGCGCCAAGCGTGCGGGCATGGATTCTCTTCGCGTTGGTCTCATGGGAGATTTGTAAGGAGCAAATGCTAGATGTTTTAGAAGGGTTGCGACAACGACATCTGAACTCCTCTACGAGTCATCCGTGCATATGCTTTGGCGGTGGATTGAAGCGGGAGCGAGTGGGCTTCGAGTACTTGCTCAGCCATAGCTTTTTTCTCCAATCGTTGTTCCCATTGTTATTTTTCATCATTTAATCATTCTTTTTTGTCAAGCGACGTTTTCTTGTACATAACGTTTCTCCTTCTTAATACAAAGATACGCACACTCGTGCGTCTGAAAAGAAAAATAAGACTTGTTACCAAAGGTTGGTAGGCATGTAGTGAGTCGATTCCTTGCAAAACCTACAACCAAAAACATAAGAATAATAAATAGATAGGCGTCAATTGCCTAAAACTAAATCTTAGATAACAAGAACACACAAGAACAAGAAGGATACACTTGACCCGTTTACCAAAGTTTGGGCCTTTACATGAGTTGTACATATCTACTGAGGAAGCCGTGAGTGGCCACATGTAGCCAAGTGTCTCCACACAATATGGAATTCCATCAAATTTGCCTTATTATTGATTCTTTGATACACTTCAAATCATGTCTCCAAGTGTATGCAATCTAACTTAATCCCTATTTAACACTTAGAAAACTTGTTAAGCCACACCTAAGGGCGATGCTAAAAAAAAATATCTTCACCTAAGGGCTAGATACATTTACACAAGTTACACCACTTTTGGGGGAAATCCTTTCATTACACAAGGATTATAGTAAAAAGAAACATTTCATCTTATAATAGGTCTTCTCAAAATAACATCATTCCACCTTTTTTTTTTATGTTATGTAATTCAAGATCTGTTTGGTAGAGAGGACGAAGTAAGATGGAGACCATTCCACCTTTTTTTATGTTATATGTTATGTAAGTCAAGATCTGTTTGCTGAAGTCAAGATCTGTTTGCTGATCCACGCAGCAGAGCACACACGCTTTGCGTTGATCATCATCGATCTCCAGCCGTGTCAACCGGTGGCACAATCGGCGGTCGGCGGCCGGGCGACGACGATGATGCCGAGAATTGAATGCTATGGTATGGTTGCTACGACGTGCGTCACGTGCCCGTGCAGCCGAGCCATGCTCGCTTGCTAGAGAGGCCGGCCGGCCTTTGCGACGTGCGCGCGCGGTTGTCCCGGCGCGGGTCTCCTATCTCCGGTCCGTCGATTCCAAGAGCAAGCAGTAGTAGTCGTAGGTCTGCTAGGTGCTTCTGGCCGCGGCCTTCGTGATTGAAAGAAGATGCAGTAACCAACGACCAAGGCGCTGACGAGACATTCATTAATCGCCTCACATCGAAACGGGGAAAAGCTAAGGGAAAGGATCTATGTGGCGTCGTCCCGCCGTCCGGCCTGCCGAAAGTATGCACAGCAAATGATTAGTTGGGGCACGAGTAATTAGCACCTTTGATTGCAGCGTTAGTTCAGCTTTCATCGCAACTAATGATCTACTATCATTTATAGAAGTTTGAAAGATGCCTGTAGTAGTGGTGGTAGCACTGCCGCATCAATCAATCAAATAAAACGCATGCATGCATATGTATATGCTTTGAGGCCAAGCAAACGCAGTGAGGAGGAAAAATTAGTGTTCATCCAGTCGGCCTGAAGAATGATGCATGATCGCGACAGGTAGGCTGCTGGCTTCCCTTTTCTTCCTCCATCCGGTTTCGTCTTTGAAATGGTTGGTGATGGTGAATCGTTGCTGCCGCGCCATTCAACTGGATCTGGCCGGCCGACTGGAGGCTTCCAGTTCCAGTATCATCATCAGAAGACGATTATGAAATCTGCAGGGATTAATATGAGTTATGAGGTAGGGTGTCTGCCGACGCCTTCCAAACCACCCGCTGTGCTAAAGTTCTTTTTTAATAATAAAAAATAATGAAGCAAGGCACAAGGACAGAATTATAAGGCAAAATTTACGATTTACCGGCTCAAAGAACCCACTAGGCTCCCTACCCTGTCACTCCAAGCACTATTCAGCAATCAGCAATTCAGCGTACACCTAACCACCGGCAACTTAAGCTGTTGCTCGACATACCGGAAAATCTGCTGACTTCACCTGTCTTTTCAGCTATACTCTGAAAACAGTCTCAGAAAAATCTGATTGCTGAATCTGTTGCTTGGGACAGTTATTATGCTTGGGATCTGAGTAAAAAAATTGATCCCACAAGTACGTACACTGCTCTAACCTGCACTGCATGCTTTCGGTGATTCAGATGCTTTCTAATTTGTTGTGGAGCTGAAATTACCCCGGAAGAAAGTTTGTTTTAAAAGCTTTAATTCAAGCAATTAAACATTAATCCATGTCCCCCATGAAAAATACTGCTAGGCTTATACTTGTGTAAGGAGAAGGAAAAGGCCAAATCGATTATAAATCCCATTGGCAACACAGGGGCATAGACCTATAGTCATTAATCTGATAGTTTCATTCTAATGAACATTCAGGTAAAGATAGGGATTCTCATTGAATGGAGTTCACAGATCGTTAGTGATGCATATTCCATTTTGAAGCATTCAGTGAGCCATTTCATTTTTCATGGGTGTTGATTTTGTGATGCACGTTGCCAGGAGATTGATGCAATCTATGATACTTCAACTAGGTGATTTGGAGGTAATTATTGGATTCATGGTTCCATTTGTTGTTTTTCATTGTTAATACAAGTTTTATCTGTTTACCATGGTACATCAAGAGATTGTGGATTTTAAAGTACAATTGGAAATCAAATGATTAGCTGAACGAGAGTAATAAAAATTCGGGTGAAGACAAGTAGATTTGATTGATAGTAGTATACAAGATGCTTTGTTGTTTGCTTATATGAGCCTGAAAGCCAAATGTTACTGTGTGCTTTGTTTTAGGGATCTGTGGCATGTCGATGATTTCAGAATTTTTATTCTTTCTTGAGAGTTGAAAGGCCTTTATGGACAAGGCTCAAACACTTGAAGATGGCAGTGCTAGTTTATGAACACAGAACCAACAACCTGATAGTGTTTTTTTTAATCCTTAGTGCTGGCCCCTTTTTTTTTTTTTTTTTTTTTTTTTTTTGAAACTAGTGCTGCCCTTCTTGTATGATTTGCAGACGCAAGGTGAATCAAGCGAAGGCCCGGCTAAGGCCCAATGGCCCATCTGCAACCGACCATGACGCCATGTAACCAAGGCCCACTAAGCTACCCGTCCGTGCCGTCGTCCCTTCGTGGTTTGTCAATTCAGCCGCGACCCCTCCCGACGTTTCTCTATTCTCCTGTTTCACGAACAGCACCAAACCCTACTTCCCATCCGTCCCCTACTCTCAGGCACGGGCAGCAAACCCTTCGAAACCTCGAAAGGTCCTGCGGCGCAGCAGCCACCCTCTTCTCTTCTCCTCTCCGCTCCCAGTCCTATCATCGCCTCCCTCGAAGTCGAAGTCGCCGCTGCCTCTACTTCACCATGGCGCTTCACGCCCCGGTCCTCGTGCTGAGTAAGCGGCCCTGGCGTGCGCGCCGTCATTTTATCTCCCGTGATTTATTGATGTTTTCTAATTTCTAGGTTGTCGATTTAGGCCGTTTTTTGTGTTGTTTGTGTCGGAATCTGGCCGATCCTGTCTTTGTAAACCCACGATTTGCTTTGTTTCGATTTTTGGAGCTCAATCCTGTCTGATCCGTGATCCGTTCTTCTCCCTTGTGTGTTTCTGTGAAATTTGTCTCAATCTGTTTCGGTTTGTTATTTGGTCTGAGCAGAGGACTCGCTGAAGCGGGAGTCTGGCACCAAGGTTCACCAAGCCAACATCCAGGCGGCCAAGGTACCGATTCTCAAGCTGCTCCGCTCGTTCGTTTTAGTGGTTCCGTGGACTCTGAGAATGTAGTTCGATTAATTCAGTGGTACTGTGGAACAGTACATTTTGTAGTTGAACCATTGGCCTGCTCATGTTGTGAAAGGCTGCAGTTAGCCATTTGTGATTGTACTGTACTTCACTGTTCAATAACATTCCATGTTCAATGATATTTTTCACAGGCTGTTGCTGACATAATACGCACTACATTGGGTCCCAGATCCATGCTGAAAATGCTTCTGGATGCTAGTGGAGGTATGCCAAAGGCTCAGTCTATGCGTTGTATTGTTAGACAGAAGTTAATGTTAAATCATTTTGTGCTGAATAACTTTGATGGCTGGTAACAAATGATGAATTTTGCATACTTGATTGTGAGGTTTGTTTGGATTAATAACTCATCTTGTTATGCTCGGTTGCCATATGGAGTTGGACATGTGCAAATATCCTTTGTGTCAGAGCTAGGATTAAGATGCTCTGCAATGTGTGTTGCTCTGCAGTGTGTATTGCTAATTAAGGTGTCATGCTTGATATTTCCAATGTTTCAGTTTACAGAGCTTCTGTTAAAATATTTATGATTTATGACTACATATGCTTAATGATGATAGTATCCTCTTCCTCTGTACAAACTTTGCTAGATTCCTTTTCACATACTGATACTGAGAATATTGATATAAAATAAATATACATTATTTGTGGGTTATGCATATTTGACTGCGAAATAATTTACAGAGTAGCACATGAGGATGTAAATCCCTATACCAATGCTTGTATAGAGTGACTATTTAGAAACTAAATGTATCGATACTATGGTGTAATATTTATTCCCCCTCCCCCCCTTTTTGGTTGCCATTCAACATGGATCTCCTTTTGTGTGAGAAATAACATCAATTACACTATTGGTTATTGCCTCACAAGCGTGTATGTAATGTCTCTTCTGAGCATCTACAGTGTTTTATTATGTTTAGGTTACTTTTCTTCAGGTATCGTGGTTACTAATGATGGTAATGCTATTTTGAGGGAAATAGACATAAGCACACCCTGCTGCCAAGGTATGCCAAACTATGTTGGTTGCTCAGCTGTGAATGCCTGCTGATGAGATTATCAGTCAACCATCACATTTTTTTTTTTCATGTGCGATGGATGAATTTGTGTTGTGAGACCCATATATATATATACCTAATTGTATTTGTGTGCTAATGTGCAGTCTATGATTCATGTTGCGAGTCCTAATTTTGGTTGTGTGTTAATGTGCAGTCTATGATTGAACTAAGTCGTACACAGGATGAAGAAGTTGGTGATGGCACTACATCTGTCATTGTTCTAGGTATTCATATTTTTTGTGACCTTTGTTTTGTGGAAGTTGATGGCTATGACGAACAACAACATTACAATTTATTTGCATCAAACTAAAGCAATGTTATTTATAGTATCATGTAATTTTGGTGCAACTGTTGAATCTGTTTCTAGTCGAGCTTAGCAGTTGGCTGTTACTATCTGCCTCATAAGCATGTTAAGAACAAATGGCTTGCTGTCAAAAGTGATGCCTACTATAATATTCTAGATAATCTGTACCATGGTTTTGAGGTTTTGCATAGGTGTCCAGGCACCCCAGGTGCTGGGTGTCACAGGAATTTTTTTTTTTTTTTCGAGGCCAGCCCCATTTCCATTAATCATCTAAAGGAATACAGATGTTTTTGGACCAAACCAGTATAAGTGAGATGGGAAACAGACCATGAGACACTATCAAACCTTAATAAAATGACAGTCTGCCACTGCCTCAGACCATCATTCTAGCAAGATGGATATACAAGAAATAAATGACTAGTTTTAGACCCTATTGATGCCATAGATTTTAGTTACGCCATATGGCTTAGGCGTCACCTAGGAGGTGGCCTAGGCATTGACCATCGAGGCATAGCCTCAGCACCACAGGATGCCACAATGCCTAAAAAAATCCTGATCTCTATATCACATTTGTTACATTGATTATTGTTAAGTTGTTGTACATTCTTAATGATTTCCATAAGATCAGATATTTCCTTTACAACACCAACTTAGACAAACATATTTTACATTTTACCCTCTTATTAGTTCACAATACACCTTTTCATTTCTTTTTCTAGCTGGAGAGATGCTACATGTTGCACAGGCATTCATTGACAAGAACTACCATCCAACTGTTATTTGCGAGGTTAGATTCCTTTGTTCTCAGTACTGCAGTTTACTAGGGTAATACCTGATTCTTTTTCTTGATCTCTTGTCTTCTGAAACTTGTATTTTTTCTCATCTTCAGCATACACCAAGGCACTTGATGATGCTATTGCTGTACTTGACAAAAAATTGCAATGCCTGTTGATGTGAATGATCGTAAGTTTACAGTGAACATATATTTTGCCCTGAATCTTGGCTCTTCGTCAACGGAACATTTGTGCTTAAAGGAATTATTACTTTCCTCTTGCATACACCATGCATTAAAAAACTAGACTGATGTCACCGAATATACCAATGATGCAGGTGGGGCAATGCTAGGCCTTGTGAAGAGCTCCATTGGTACAAAATTCACTGGGCAGTTTGGTGACCTTATTGCTGTAAGCATCTTTCTTCCATGTGGAACTTCAACAATTCCCTCCAAATTATAGTTCTCTTTGGCTTTGGCCTAAGTCAAACTTTTTTTTACTTAGAACAATTTACAAAAAAAGGAAAAACAAACAGCCCAGCATCTACAAAATCAAATTAGTACCACCCTTCGTCCCAAATTATAGGTTGTTTTGGCTTTTCTAGAGACATAGATTTTTCTATGCACCTAGATATACAATATATCTAGATATGTAATGTAACAAAAGTTGTGTACCAAAACGACCTATAAATTGGAATGGAGGGAGTAAATACTAAATTCTCTACTATGTTTTGATAGTGCATTTATTTGAACTTGTGGATCATAATATATTTTTTTCTGAAAAGCTAGAGAAGTTTTGACTTAGGAGTCAGGACAATGCCAATATGATTAAATAATTTTGAATTGGGGCGGAAGGGGGGGAGTAGTACCTATCCAACCTTGGATTTTACTTATTTGATAACTCATGTTGCTGTATTCAGGACCTTGCTATTGATGCTACTACAACAGCAGGCGTTGACCTTGGTCAGGGTATGCGTGAAGTTGATATCAAGAAATACATTAAAGTTGAAAAGGTTCCTGGTGGTCAGTTGGAGGATTCTAGAGTCCTCAAAGGAGTTATGATCAATAAGGATGTTGTGGCTCCTGGAAAAATGAGGAGAAAGATAGTTAACCCCGTATCATCCTGTTGGACTGCCCTGTTGAGTATAAGAAAGGAGAAAATCAGACCAATGCTGAGTTGATGAAGGAAGAAGATTGGTAAGAGATGTCCATGTTGGTCGTACTGAAATGCAATGCATGCATAGTTATAAAGTAATTTGGTAGAATTCTAAGAGTATATTTATGTGGCAAACTTCATTGCAGGCAGGTTCTGCTAGAAATGGAGGAAGAATACATAAAGAACCTGTGCGCTCAAATTCTAAAATTCAAGCCTGATTTAGTCATCACAGAGAAGGGGCTCAGTGATCTCGCTATCCATTATTTGAGCAAGGCTGGTGTTAGTGCAATCCGTAGACTAAGGAAAACTGACAACAACAGGATTGCTAAAGCTTGTGGAGCAGTTATAGTGAACAGGCCTGAGGAACTCCAAGAATCTGATGTGGGAACAGGAGCTGGCCTGTTTGAGGTCAAGAAGATAGGTGATGAATTCTTTGCCTTTATTGTTGACTGTAAAGATCCCAAGGCATGTACTGTTCTGTTGAGGGGAGCAAGCAAGGATGTATTGAATGAAGTTGAGAGAAACCTGCAGGTATTTTGCCTCCCCATTTCCATGTATCTGTACTCCTTATTAGAAAAATAATTCTAGAAACCTTTCTTTTATTAGTTGGCAAGCTCAATATGATCTCAGCCAGCCATTCTATGCAAATTTGAATTCCAGCATTTTGTTTCATTGATGGCCAGTAGCCCAGTAGAATCCTTTTGACCATCTAAGCAACATGCATGTCTGATTGGCATTGGATATTTGGTTCTCTCCTGTTTTCATTCCCCTTATTATTATTTTTCTTACTGTTACTACATGCACAAATACTCTAATTTTATTAGGAACCCAACTACCTGTAATAAACACTCATTTCTTTCAAAGCATGTCCCAAGTTTAGGCTAATATAATGATCTGTGTACATTTTCAATGCAGGATGCCATGTCCGTTGCTAGAAACATTTTGAAAAATCCAAAACTCCTTCCTGGAGGTGGTGCTACAGAGCTGACTGTATCAGCAACACTGAAGCAAAAAGAGTTCTTCCGTTGAAGGCGTGGAAAAGGTATTGTTTTCTTACTGTTGATTACTATTGGATATTAACAGTTGTTGAAGCTATATTCATGTGGATGCTTTGTAAATGTGATGTTATTGTGCTGAGTGGATTATCACACCATTATTTGATGTGCAATTCCTGATTTTATTTTTTTTTTGGCTTATGCCAGTGGCCCTATGAAGCTGCTGCTCTAGCATTTGAGGCAATTCCAAGGACTTTGGCCCAAAATTGCGGTTTGAATGTTATTAGGATAATGACACAACTTCAGGGAAAGGTACTAATCCCAAAATTCTTTATGCTTCAGTGAACTTGTCTCTGTATGGAAGTGTTACTGGTAAATGTCTTCTATCAGAAGCATCATAACCTTGGTGTTTAGGAAAAATTTGTAATTAGGATAGAGGGTGTTGTGGGTTCTATTGCAGAATTTGAAAGAACTTATTATTGAAGCATCTACATGCAAATTTATCTTGAACACTATTTTGGAAGTACTACAACTTGGGCCCTATTTAGCAGGCAAGGACCCATAAATTATTCATGGAGAGGGAGGGGGAGGTTAACTATTGAAGGTGCAAAATAATAATAATAAAAACCTGTGGATATGGGCAGTTGTGACATAAATCATGTGATTTAGTTTTGTTATCCTAAGTCCCTAGAATTATGCTCTTCCAGACAGGGCCTTGTAAGGTCAATCTTTTTTTACCTTTCAGATTTAACTACCAGCAAATTACCTTAATCCGGTTAGGAGAACATAGGCTTATAATGGGTTTGAGACGTTTGTTATGATTAATTATTACAAAAAAAATTAGCTACTTTATGTCGATCACATGTACTCATATATGTTCCCCCCCATGTTTCAGCATGCTAATGGTGAAAATGCGTGGGTTGGCATTGATGGAAGGAGCGGTGATATTGTTGATATGAAAGAGCGAAAGGTATTTCTCTTTATCTGCACAAATGCAAGTTACCAATGTTTGTTTGCATGTCTAACCACAATGTTGTCCTTTTTAGATCTGGGATTCCTACAGCGTTAAAGCACAGACGTTCAAGACAGCAATTGAGGCTGCTTGCATGCTTTTGAGAATCGACGACATTGTCAGCGGTATCAAGAAGAAGCAGGCTCCTGGAGCCTCAGCTCCAAAGCAACCTCAAATTGAAACTGAGGGCGATGCTGACAATGAGCAGATGATCCCAGAGTAGAGGCTGTGACGAACCTGCACTGGCGGTTATTTACTAGTGCCAGAATAGCCCTTTAAGCAGAGTTCATTTTGTTTGAGTGTTAGTGGTTAGCCTTTGCTTAAAGATGTACCTGGTTTTATATGTGATCGCAATGAGTGGCCCAAGGGTTTTGGCATCCAGGTTTTGAAGTGTGGTTGCTGCTCATTTTGCTTTGGACTGATGGACGACAAACAAGCAGTGAAACTAGTCTTTTTTATGGCTAACTTTTTTGCCTGTTGTATTGTATGTACTTCGTACATGTTAATGCTATCCTTTATCATCCGAATCCGGACTGAGTCTTAATGCTGTCCTTTCGCATGATCCAAACTTGGCCTTATACTATTTGGCCAGGTCTCAATGGTGAGTTTTATTACTACCTCCGTTCCTTTTACATAAATACATTTAGATGCATGCAACAAGGATCAAATCTGGACACCTAACCATACTGTAGAGCGAACTACAAAATGGAACAGAGGTAGTTTCTAAGATTGCCATATCATATAATAGATGAAACCCCTATTCTCAATTAAGAGTTTTATTCTGTGATTTTACAGGCATTTAATATCATGACTTCGAGAGATAGTTGGTATATTTGTGTCGGTTTTCATCAAGATAAAAATTTTCTCCTCTCTCTCCTCAGCGTTTCATACAAAAAGTGGACTTTTGCTGATATGTTCGTCTTATTTAATGTGTATGAAACGACTATGAAACCACATTAAGACTAGACTTACAAGTTTACAACCTGGGGTGACTGGATAGACATCACTTGACTCGTTATTAAGCGAGGTGGTGCTATAATTGATACGTAAAACTTACGTCGCTGGCAACTGATTCGGTCGATCTAGGTCGGTACTGCTGCTGCCCTAAAACAGACTAGGGCACTGCCAAATCAGGGATCCCCCGTGCTTGAGCGCATCCTCGTGTCATGTGTGTCCATCACTAGCAACTGAAGTGGGGTGGAGAATGATATGCTGCCCATCCGCTGTGGAGAATACCCAGCAAACAGAAATTTCTTGCATAATTTTACCTCAGCTTTCAAAAAATTCATTGCGTCGCCATTACAAGTATATTCTTGTACAGTAAATAAAGACTTTGAATGATTAACATTTCATTGAGACAGTTTTTTCAACCAGAACCAGAAAACATAGAACCACAAATAAAAGCATTGCAGTGCATTTTTTTATATAAATAGATGGTTACAACAGAAATAGGGTGCTAGAAGTACAGAAAATCAGAAGAAACTATACAGGGCCCAAGAGGGCAGGTGGCCATGAAATACATTGATATATCACGTGTCACAGGAATACGAACTGCACTGACATTTCAGACAACACCAATTAAGCGAAGATCTCTCTGACAAGCCAATCCAAGCTGGGATAAGCAAAATAGAGGATAAAAAATGGGGGGGAGGGCAAACAAAAACGTGACAAGGGCATAAAGGACCAGAACAGCAGCACTTGCAGGGACAGCATAAAGGACTATCAGCAGGAAGATTATCACGAGTGGAAACTTGGCTGTCAGCTGCATGAAGCACACCATAAGCTTTTGCAGAGAAGCACTAATGTTGTCAGTGTGGAAAATGTTACGCACGACGATTGTATCTCTGGCAGAAGAGCTCTCTGATCGTACAGTAGCATTTCTTCGATGTTGATGAATGGAATTTGTGCCAGCACTTGAATGCCATGAGGAATGATGCTCGTCGTGATTAGTGGAATGGAATTTTGCTCTCTCGCCGTTCATGCTCTCGACCATCCAGAGCAGAAAGTAGTTCTTGCGTGGGAACCTGAGGTTGCCCTTGTAAACCAGACGGAAGGACAACTGGTTGCACCAGGGGCATGAGATGAATAAAGGCAGCTGGATAGGAAGGGACGGAAACTTGACAACTGCCCAGTGAAGACCAAGGATGCAGTTTTTGCACATTGTGTGGCCACACCACAAGACATAGGGAACATTCTCCACAAGGTTGAAGGATTCCCAGCATATTGGACAATCAAGGCCTTCCTCTCTACTTGTACATGAAGAAACTTCATCATCAGAACAATCTGGATTGGATATGCTGCATTTTGAGGGTTGTGCCTTTTTCTTTAAGCTTCCAGCTATGGCATTTGATGCAAAGCTCCACATGATGTCCTCACCAAACAAACCTGAGAAAACAATCTTCAGTATTTGATCGAATGCAATCAAGACTTGTGGTAAAGATATGACTGGCTCCTGTATGGTTGACCACAAAATCCACTATATATTATGCATAAGACAAACATTAGGCACAAAGTCCAAGTTCTAAAGACAAAGGAAGCTTATGTGCAGAAAAATGTCTAACTTGACAGGTTGAAAAGAGTAAACTATACATCAACCAGATGTCTACAGAATGAATCGCCACGATAGTTACGCCTGGTTCTTAAGGATTAGGAAACAATTCTGATGAAACTACAAGACTGCCCTAGTTCATGCAGAGAAACAGCAATGCAGCATCCTGATGCATTGACAATTATTAAAATTGCACATCAACAACAACAACAACAACAACATAGCCTTTAGTCCCAAGCTAGTTGGGGTAGGCTAGAGATGAAACCCATATGAAACAAAGACAAAAGAACGTGAAAGGCACAAGACAAAAGGATAAAGATTAGGGTAGATAGAAAAGGAAACAAAGTCATGGTTCAGGGCACGTTAATAGCAATTATTAAAATTGCACATGAATTCGCGAAAAAGATTCATCTGTGGTCAGTAGCCTTTTCTTCTTGAAAAGCAACAATATCCCATGCCCTAATGGACAATTTAAAAATTGACCACTGGAGGAAGAACCCCCACCCCTGACATGACATTATAATTAAAGAAGGGGCCCAGGTTGCCCATGGCCATTTATAGGGCCAAACCAAACTTGGGCCGGTTTACAGGCCGGCGCTGTTACCGGAACCGGTGATGCACCATAGACACAAGCCAGTGAGGGTGGGGGATTCTTTGGTGCAATACCGGGTTCAAACCCCATTTGGTAGGCATGACCACAACCAACCACACCACTGAACTATCACTCAGTTTGCAACCCTAATGGGCAATAATATGAGAATTAAGAAAAACAGCTTATTCTGCTACTCTTGTTACTTCCAGAATTTCGAAGGGATACATAGATAAAACATCAGACTCTAGTCCTATATGAGAATTTATGTTCAAAATCAACAGCAGTTGATTATATTCTGTAGTGCATAAACTAAAAGAAACTGATTAACAGCTCCAAAGTCACATTATAGAACAGAGGCCAGTCAGCATTGCGTTCTGTGAAAGCAAATGAGCTTAAGACATGTCAATACAAAATATATTTACAAGTTACAAGAGCGCATTGGATACACAGGCGTATGAATAGGAAGAAGTAACAGATCCTAGCAGGCTACAACTGGAAGAGTGCACTGCACCCATCTTTGAAATATAGAATAAAAAAAATTCAGGATTGTGAATTTAATTGCTTGTAAATGCACAGAAACCAAAATTGGGTTGTTTTTAATTCATCCAAGTCAGAAAAAAAATCAGCAATCCTAAAAATAGGATGCGATTTGTCATTCAATGAACTTGTAAAAGTGCAACATTAACAGATGAGACGTTCATCATCATATAGCATCCAGAGCATATCCCTTCACCAGGTTGCCTTAAGTCAGCTTCAACAAAGAGATAGGCTAGCTAACAGGTAATGGAGATGCATCAATTCCCAGATAAAACCTCATAATCAACCCTGCAGCCCAGCTAGACTATTCTATACTCTATCCTCTTGCAACTTTCAGTTAAGTGTATTTGTAAACGGTCCCTAGCCTGTTTTGGGGGCGATCCTACGCGGGCGCACGCGCGCCAGTACGCGTCGCGGCGCACGCCCGCCCCCCTTTACTGTTCTTCTTCCCCCACCCCGCCCCGCCCCCGCCGCCCCCGCCCGCGGCAGCGCTAGGGCTTCGCGGAACTCCGGCGACCTAGGGCCGACCCCCTAGCTTGCCGGAGCTCCGGCGAGCCCCTAGCGCCGCCGCTGCACCCCCTTCCCCCTCCCCCCTGCTCCCCGCCGCCGCCGTGGCCGATCGCCCCGCCGCCGCCCATGCCCACCGAATGGGGCCTGCCCCGCCCGCCCGGCGGCGCCGCCGCCGCCCGCTCACCGCCGCCGATCCGCCACCACCGCCGCTGTTCACGACCGCCACCAGGCCGCCGGGCAGCTTCTATAGCCGGGAGGGATGGAGGCGGCGGGGCTTCGCCGGCGACCGCCGAACCCTAAAGCGAGGGCAGTCCGGAGGAACCCTAAAAAGCTAGGCACGGCGGCGCCGCCGCCGCCCACCGCCCGCCGCGGCGCCCGCGCCGCCCGCCGCTCCGCCCGCCACCACGCCGGCAGCCCCCTGCACGCTTCCCGCGCCTCTTCTCTCCCCGTTCCGCCGCTGTGGCGCCGCTATCTCAAGTGGCGCGCGTGCGCCAAATAGTGTTCGTGCTGTTTTGGTGCACAGTGCACACCGTGAACATGAGATCCAAACATAATTATGTATAACACAAAATTACTGTGTCTACCGGTTGCCCCCAAAATGACAATTATCAGTTGTTCATCACTCATCAGTGTTACCGCTCCCACCAAAACATGAACCAACCCTAACCTAACCAATATGTTGATATTTTCACATCCATTCCCCCTCCCTTTCGTATGCACAAGGCACCCACTCCCTTGACGACCATCGAAATATTCGAATGCCAATGATCCATGATCAACAATTTATCTCGACTTCTAGAGCACGAGCCATGCGTCCCAGTAAGAAGAAATTGCCAACGAGTTTGTAAGCGTGGGCAGGAATTGGACGCGAATCAGGCAGCTGATTAATATGAGGGGAAGGAGGAGGCGGCGGCGGCGGCGGCTTACCAATAGCAAGGAAGAGCCCGGATCTCTCTGTCTGTCTAGCAGAGCACGGGGAAGGGGGAGTGTCGCGGGAGATCGTCTCCGGTGATCACGATTGTGGTCATCTCGACGAAGGCCGACGCCCCCCTGGTTGCCGCATCGCGAGGGTCGAGCGATGAGAGAGAGGTCAAGAGGCGGAGAGACGGACGGAGCAGTGGAGGGCCGGAAGAACCCAAGAAGGCCCACGCACGCCCCTGCGGCGGAAGAAGTGAGAAGACGCACAAGAGTGTTGCCGTGTGCAAGGTCTGGGCCGCTCGCTCCCTCCCTTTGGACGGCTTGAACGAAGCCGTCCTGTTCTACTTGTAGATCGATGAAGGGAACAAAAGGGGCAGATGACGTGCTCACGTCACGTTAGGTCGTATTCCTTAGAGCAAATCTAACTCGGCCTGCTAATGGGGTGGGGCCAAACGGGGTTTTTGGGCGGGTTCTAATATAGAGTGTGTACAACGGGTTAAAAACGCGTTTGTCTATATTACGGGGGAGGGGGGCAGGTTTGTCTATGTTGGCCATGCGGGCGGGTGGGGCGGGTTTGTCTATCTTGCAGGGGTGAGGCGGGGTTGGGGCGGGTTGGGACTTGGGGCGCTCTCGTGGATCGCTCTTGGTTGGGGAAGGAGAAGATCGGTCGTTGCCAACCCGGCTCTATCGGGGCGGGGGCGGGTTGAGCAAATTGTTTTTTTATGGGGCGGGGCGGGAATCGACTCCTCATTTGCTTGCGGGGGTGGGTTCAGGGGAGGATTTACCCCCACTGTCGGGCAAAAATTTAACAGTCTCATGTCTCATGTAATACTATTGAATCAGGCTTCTATTCCTGATTTTTCATTAGGAAAAAAAAAGGGTGAGAATGACTCTCTACGGTGTACACGATGTATAGAAAAACGGTTAGAGAGGGCAAAGATATATAAAATGATTTTATACAAATAACTCTTCAAGTGATAATTTAGAAATGAGATTTAGAAGGGCGCTTGGAGATGTTATGTATCTGTATCATTGCTGATATGCCATTAGTAAATGTCATCCCTGCTAATGGACGGATTGTTGACGTCAGCATGATCGAGGAGCGTGGCGGTGACCTCAAACAAGATATCTGTCCTGATAGGCAGCCTGCAACTACAAAGAGGAAGAGCCAAGTTGTTTTATTTATTTATTTAGGTTAGAGAAGAGAAGAGGGGTGTTATGATGATTGATGTTGGATTATGTGTATTAGGTACATGAGGCTAGGCCCATGAGGCCATACATGGAGAACTATATTGTTATCCTTTTAGGGTTAACCCAAATAATGAGAATCACAAGCTAACAATTGATGACCCACTAATGACTTTAATGACGAGCCAACGAAGCGACGCTGCAATCCAATGGTGCTTCCTGATACAGATCCCTGCATGCTAGGATCAGGAGATTCCTATGAAAGAAACTAGTCGCGGATCAAGCAGCGGTTACTTGTGCCGTCGCGGCACCCATGGTCCTCCTATCTCTATTCCTAAGAGCATGGCTAATGGTTTAGCCTGCTGCCGACGATATGTATGAACCACGTCACCTTTAACCGTCAACACAGCTCGTGCGTATACTGTGGTTGGCTATTCTTGGCTAAAAGAGTTATTATTGCATTTAAAAGCATGCATGCATCTGATTGGAGGAGAGGAATGAATAGCCAGCATAATCGCCAATGACGGGCTGGGAGCGGGCGACTCGTCTCGGTTCTGCGGCACGGAGCGAGCGAGCCGCGAAACGCCCGTCCCGACTTTCTCGCTCCTCCACCTCGGACTGAATCTGACGTGGTTTGCTTAATCGCCGGCTGAGTAGGCCCATAATACTTGCTCTAAAAGGATGAGACCCAATCGTCGACCCGGCAGTTTTCACTCGCTCGGCAGTTCGCGCTCGCTCGCCCGTCAAAGGCCTTGTTTAGTTCCCCCTCCAACTTTTAATTTTTTCCACTCTCTCTCTGTCACATCACATCTCAATCTAGGTCCACATGCATGGAGCAGTAAATATAGATAAAAAATAACTAATTGAACAGTTTGATTATAAACCACGAGACGAATCTTTTAAGCTTAGTTAGTCCATGATTGGACAATATTTACCAAATACAAACGAAAGTGCTGCAGGGGTTCAAATTCTAACTTTCTAGCTTTCCACCACCAACTAAATAAGGCCAAAGTCGGCCCCGGCTTTCCTCGCTCCTCTCCATCCAAAACAACCGCCATTTGCGATTAAAAAAACTAACACGAGCCCCGGTCTTCCCGCCCCCATCGGTCGCCACGCTCGCCGCGCCGCCGCCCGCACCCGCCCGAACGAGCGAGATGAGCTTGGCGGCGCCGGCGCCATAGCACGAAGGGCCTCCAACGGGTGGCGGCGCGGCCGAGGGTGACCCCGCCTCGGTGCGGTGTGGCCACCTCGCGATGCGGCTCACCGGCCGGCGGTGAGTATAGATTCCATGCGGCCCGCGGCCCGACGGCCCAGCCCCGAGGCACGTAGATTTGGCCCGGTCCAAGCACGGCCCGGTCCGTAGGTGACGGGCCGGGGCTGGGCCCGAAGACAGAGCGCCAAGATGCGTGCTTGGGCTGACCCCCAAGCACGGGGCACGCACGGCACAACCCGTAAAAATAGGGGAGGCCCGGTGGGGTCCGGTGGCAAATGAGCCTCTTTCCCTCTTCTCGTCCAATGGCCTGTTAAGAGCCCAAATGTGACCCTCCCCAACCCTAACTTTGTTTTATTTTCTTTCCTTAGAACCTAGCCGCCGCATCCCTCCCTCCCTCTCCCGTCTCCGTCGCTCCTAATCCCGATCCACCGCTCTCATCGCTCCTAATCTCTCCCTTCCCTCACGAATAGCACTGCCCCCGAGGGCAAGCTTCGCCGGCTGGCGGCGGCCATTGCCGTCTCCGGTCGCGCGCCGCGGTGACCGGGTCTCCTCCCCTTCCCCCTCTCTGGGATGCTCGCCGTCTCACGGTGTCGTGGCGCCGCGCGTCGGCCAGCCCACAACCGTCCACGGCTCGCTCCGAGGGCACCACCGCGGGCGCCCGCCGACTTCGCTCTTTTTTGTTTGCCTGCCTAAAAAGGGCCTTGGGCTGGTACGGCCCGTTAAACCGCGCCGTGCTGTCGGGTCAACCCGGCACGTTTTTGGCCGTGGGCGTGCACGGGCTCGATGTCGCACGAGCCCGCCAAGGCACGAGGCCCGTAAAGGCATGGTACAGGCCGGCACCGCCGCGACCGATGCCGTGTCGGGCCGTGCACGGCCGCCCGTTGGAAATCTATAGCGGTGACGCAGCGGTCCCTCCCGGCCCGGGGCAGCGACGGCCGGTTCCGATCACGCGGCCCGTAGCGGCCCGGTGGTTCGTGGAGTGAAGGCATCGACACCCCCCAACCCTACCGGCGGCTGGTGCTTCTCCCATGGTGTATCTCACCGCAATGGCGCCGGCGACATCAATGCATATCGGTTTCTATTCAAAAGAAGAGGAGAAAGAGATCGTCCACTTTCGGATTGACACTGTTCTACAATTTGCTGTCAAGTTGCTCTGTGGAGCATCTCCAAGAGTTTGCCAAAATCTACTTGCCAAATCTTGTGATTTAGCAACTTGCAAAAGCATATGCCAAGTTAAAAAACAGCCCATCTCCAACAGTTTTGGCATAATTCACTCCTCAAAATTAAATTTTCATCTAATTAAACAAAAAAATAAAAATAACACTTTTGCAAAGTGAACACAAAACTTTTAGTAAATTAACCAAGCCTAGATATGTAAATCCTCTATCACTAGACGTTTTGCATCAGGACCCAACAAAAAGTTTCACTATTTAATTTTTATCCTTTTTCTTCCTAGATCGAGAGGAGGAGGACGGGATTGATTCCGTCGATGTACTGGAGGACGCCGGGGATCGATGCTGTGGCCGTGGGCCCCTCTCGCTCGCGGTTGATGGCCGGTGGAGCCTGTTTCGTCGTACTCCTGCTCCTCTTAGCCGCCGCCAGCACGAAGCCCGCAGGGTCCACGGACGAGCTGCCCGCGGGGAGCTCCGACGGGTACTTCGACTCACCAACAAGGGCACCGACAGCAACGCCACGAACTGGACCTCGACACGAAGAAGCAGGCGTACGACCTGGACGACAACCACGTCGGGCTCGACGTCGACAGCGTCTCCGCGAAGGAGATAAACCGAGCGGGCTCGCGATGGCAAGTGGGATGCGCGCGCGTAAAGATACGCGCGCGGAGGGGAGGAATAGCAAGTTGTTAAAAATGGCAAGCTCATTTAACAAACTGTTGAAGATTAAATTTTGTTGTTTTGCCAAATTTTTAAGGATGGCAAGCTCATTTAGCAAACTGTTGGAGATGCTCTAAGAAGCCACAGACCGACGCCAAGCTACTGGATCAGGGTGATGGAAGCTCCAAGGATTGAAGCAGGTCTTGAAGCTCATGTGGCGCGAAAGGAGGCTGGAAGTCTGTGACTCTTTTTGTCTGACAAACTTTGGGTCATCTCTTTTCTGTCTGGGCTTGTTTAGCCAGTAGTTGTTAATTGTCTGTACTGTTGCGCGGTTGATGGTTGGCCCTCGTATGGCCTTCTCTCGTTTGATACGTTGTTCTACCATCTTGCTGATAGGTCTAGGCCTTATTAGCCGATGCGATCACTCTAGCGTTGTCTTTTGATGTCCTTTACCTCTCTTCATCTTGGATGGTATGTATGCCTGAACATTTGTATTTCCATTCTCAGTAATGGAAATGGGGGTCCCTCGGTTCTAAAAAAAATGGCGCCGGCGACGACTCCAGAGCCCAAACTATCGGCAGCGGCTTGGGGTCGAGGTCAGGAAAGGCAAGTACACTGGTTCAGCTCAAGCAAGAATTTTCTGTGCTATTCCTATTCTAGAACGAACTTGATTCTGGCTAGTTTATTGATGTGGTTATTAGTAGGAAAAGGGGCAAAATCATAGTAATTTTCACCTTATCATCATGAAACTGAAGAGTGTAGCTTGTTTTGACAGCTTCGCGTAACGTGCAGATTAATGAAATAAATCAAGGAAAAATGCTAAATTAGCCCTCCCCTCTTGATTTAGAACACATGTTTGTGCCAATTCACCCCTCTCATTAACTACAAGCAACTACACTCTATCTCCACCACATATGGTTCAGTGCCATACTGTCAAGATGTCATATTCAAATTTCGAGGAAAACACTAGCGAATATTTAGTTGCTTGTATTGTGACTCTATCCTTAAACTTCATGTCAAGATATCAGCTATTCTATTTTTCATAGCAGGTAGAATGAATATGAAAACTGTAACAGTGAGTATGTATCTGCATTTTCTTTATGTAGAGATAGTATTGGCATTTCCTTTATGTAGAAGTAGTATTGCCAATGTGCATTTTTCCAACACAAGACCTGAAGGATCAGCAAGCAGTTCCTTTTTGATGAAATGTTGACATGAACAGCAGCAGGGTCGTGGTGTTCCTGGAGGGTGCTGGAAACATGCATGATACCGTTCTTGATGGCTCCTTCATGCTTCTGGTGATACAGCAGAGTGAGATTTTATCCATCTTCGTTGATCCGTAAAGGCACAGTTATGAAAAATAGGAGAACCATCCCCAATTTTATTTCTTATATATGTCAATTGAAAGGAAATTTGGATAATGGATGTAGCTTTGTGTTTTTGACACAACTAAATAATCATTGTAGAGAGCCTTCAGGTTTCATTGGAATGGCTAGGTGTAGGGGTTTTTCCTTGCTAATAAATTGGATGGTTTGGTTGTGCAAAATAAGGTTCTGTAGAGATCTATATATATTTGGTTCGGTTGGAGAGGGTGTATATAACAGCATCGTTTGAACGATCAATTGGCAATTTGTGTCTTTAGGAATTCAGAAGAATCTGAATGAGATCAACACGTACTTGTAGTTGTAGATGTGTTGCTCCTGATAAAATGACATCAACAGATGGATGCTTCCTCCATTATTTCACTTCTTGTGGTTTAAAAATGATTTCATAAGTTGAGTAGAATGCTATATCTGGGTTTCATGTGGTATGATGAATTTATATTGTGTGTTGTTTTTGAAATTTGCAGGTTATATCTAGCTAAGCTAAGAATAGTATGTCAAAAGGTAAGTTAGATTTCAGCACGGTCATCAGGTGTTGCCCACTGGTTCTTATTGCAAATGGGCAGCACTTGTTCTTTAATTGCCTTTAGTTATCTTACCTTAACATGGCTACAACCTACAAGCATTCTTATGTACATCACACTGAAATTAACATAAGAGCACCTTGGTTTATGATTAACAGAGCACTTAGATGAATAGAAAAGAATTTAGCACGTACTTGAATGGTTTCAGACTAGCACTTAAATTAACACAGTATATAACTGGAGCTGTAGTGCACTCCATCTTACTGTATTGCAAGTACCTGTAAAATTCTATTATAGCTGTTTTGACGTCTGGTCTGTTCCTTAATTGTTACTATCTTCTTAACTATGACCTGTCCTTCTTAACTATTACTGTGTCTCCAGTGTTTTCAAATTTAATATGGTTGTCCAGTGTTGTAGTACTTTCGTGTAACATTCTATTATATGCTTAGTTGTGTTATATTCGTGCTCTCTTTTTAACCAAATGACATAGCTCCTTGATTTTATTCTTCTCATGTAGTACTTTTCGTGAAGTCAATTTCGCCGTCTCTGTTTGGATGCTTGGTGCATTCCTTTGGAACCTAACAGAACTGTATAACACATTTGTTATCTGAATAAAAGTTTCATGTTACACTTTTTTATTTTTTTAAAAAAGCCTATTAGAGTGCATATTTGATGTTTTCAGGTACCTGCGTGAACCATGAGTTCGCCAAAAAGAAGTCTATTAGAGTACAGACTCTATGAAGATACCAATTTCATTTTCACTAGAAACCCGGCCTTGGCTTTGCGCTTTTTTTGAGTGTGACAGTCTATTATGTATATCTTACCCTTCTATTATTATTATTAATATTTATAGCAAAAGATTTATTACAATTAGTACCTTAGTTAGTGTTTATATATTTAAAATGGAAGGTTGAACTAATAGATCATGTATTACTGATATATGACTATATGAGATTTTTGAAGTTGAACTAAGTTGTCATGATTAATATTCATAGTAAAACTATATTAAAAAGTTCGAACATTTTCTCAAAATATTATTCTAAAGATATTGAAGTACACGAGTCCTCGTATTATTCTGTGGTTTGTTTGAATCCAAGTGTTGTACCCACATGAGATCTGTACAACTAATTGTGAAGGTTAATTAGATTGTTATTTCATTAGATTTGTATTCACACCGCGTGTCCATAAATATTAGCACAATATTTTTTTTTTTTTGAAACGCGTGATATATCTCAATTGTCTATTTATTGGATTTAATGAGGAAATGGAAAATCAGTAATGTCGTTTCCATAATTGTTAGAACAATATTTGTCTTTAAAACGTCTAATATACTCCCACCGTTTCTTTTTGTTAGTCGTTTTGGCTTCTGGTTTGGCAGTCCAGGTTCAAAGCACTGATCATGTATTTGAATGTCACTTGTGTCCCTGTTCAGTGATTGTCTTATGTAGCTAGCAGTTGGCCAAAACGATCTAGAAAATGGAACAGAGGGAATATTTAAGTTGTTTATTTGATGAATTTATTTTGTAAGAGGACCTGTAATGTAAAAAAAAAGTGACAGAAGGGCCAGAGGAGGTTAGGAGCTGGGAGACCCGCTGGCCACATGCTCCCCCTGAAACAGGGCAGTAGCCATCCTTATCCTCCCGTGTAAATAAATTAAAAAAAAAGGACAAAGCTTATCCTTGCGAGAGGCCGAGGACTGGTGCAGTGGTGCTACGAGCGCGCTACGGATCCTGGCCGGCGATGAGTCGGAGATGTTGAGGAGGGAGGTCATCTCGAAGACGCGGCTCACCTCGAGCTGAGTGGGGTCCGTGGCCGACACCATGACCATCGAGGAAGAGCAAGTGCAGCGCCTGATGTGCGACGCGCGTGTGGAGGTTCCAGGCGGACCTCGGGGCGGCACGGCGAGCTCTTCGCACATCTCCAAATGTGCGGTGTGACAAGCTGCAGCGAGGTTTCAGCGAAGCGGCGCGGCAAGTTCGACGAGGCGACGAGCTCTAGGCGGTCGACCGGGCGACGGGCGAGCCCACGAGCCATGGCGCGGCGCACCCGCCCTCCGCGGAGCGGTGGCTCCGAGCCCCGATGGTTTCGCGAGGGCCCTCGGCCACCGGCGGGCGCGACATGGCCCCCAGCGGCTGCTCCCTCGGCGTGGGCGCGGTCGGGTGGCCGCATCCCGCGCCCGGTCCCCGCACACCGGTGGGCCGTAGGTCGGCCGGAGGTGACTTCGTGGCCGGCTGTCCATGTCGGGGGCTGCCCGACTCGTGGAGCGGCACGCCCCGCGACGCCGTCTTGAGCCGTGCGAGCTCGCCGACCAGCGCGCCCAAGCCCGGCCTCTTCTTGGCACGGGCCGGGGCCCGGGCTGATCGGCCACGGGCGCGGCGCGGCGCGCGTCGCTACGCTGCTCTTGGCTCGCGGCTGCGACAAGGCGGTGGAGTGCGGCACGAGTGGGAGCGGAGCCAGGCCGACAAAGGACGAGGGGAGCACCGCCGTGTGCCGATGGCCGAGGCCCCGCCGCGCGGCGTGAGACACGAGCTTGGGGAAAGCTCGAGCCGAGCGAGAGGATTTGGCCTGCGGGTTGATTTCGGAAAGTTTGAGGGTTTGTTTGCAAAATGTTCAGGCATCGCCAAATCTGAAACGTCCGCGGCGGTCGATCGGACGGCCTGAAATGCGGGCGACGCGGGCCACGCTCACAGGCCTGAGCTTGGACTCTGGATTCGATAGTGAGAGATGTGAACATCACAGTAACAGAGAAAGCTGAGTTTAGGCAAGCACGTCGGCACCACCATCAGATAGATCAGTGTTGGTTCACATGCATACATTAGAAAATATAATGAATAGGTGCATTTCACACCAATTTTTAATGAATTCTCATGGTTCACACATGCAGCCATGATTCCGAGAGTGTAATTATAGCTAGAGATGATATAAAGTGCCTGGTAATGAAAGGAGAAATAGAACAATATGATGGACATTTTTTGTTGAATTAGCACATGGATTCATGCTTGTACATAAGACTGCATCAGTACTGAAAGTGTTTTTTTTTTCACTGAACTAGTGTCAGTGGTTCTATAACACGGTCACAGTGATCCGAGTGGCTCATGTGGGGCTTCAGTGGCTTAGCTCAAGAGATCAAGACACGTGGAGTATCTTTGGTTCAGTAATCGATGCCCTAGTCCAGTCGAGGTGCCTAAATCCGAGCTCGGGTGCTCGTAGAAGGGCGGCTAGAAGCTGGTCGAGAGAGGGAGCAAGCTCGGGTGCCCTAGTCCCTTTTATAGTCGCAAGGGGTGTATAGAGGAGCCACCGGGTGAAAGAGGAGAAGGAAGGAATACAAAAGGAAGGGAGGCGTGCACATGCTACAGCTAGCGCTTGTCTTGTCGTAGCTGTCCTCCTTGGTAGGCCTGCCCGGTTAGGAACGGGAATCCCGTCGCTGGCGAGCTCGCGCGTGCCCTAACGAGCTCGACGAGCTATCCTTCCTGTGTTGGCAGGCCGGCGTGCCCTGATGACACCGTAGTCGAGTGTTTGGGGCAGGGTGAAGTCCCATCGTTGATCAGGCGTCCGTCCGTTCTGTCGCCTATGTCTGAATCCCTCGCTAACCAGGGCGGCAGCAGGGGGCACTGACGGCGTACAGCGAAGGCGTCGCGGGGCGTGGCCCAGCGCACGCTTTTTGTAAGCCATCATTGCTTTTGTCGCCTTGCGGTTGGCGGGATGCGAGCTTGGTATCCCGGTCGAAATGTCACGTCCCATAGTCATCTTGCAATGGCTCCGCGGCTACGGGCAACGCCGCGCCAGCTATGGTGCTCAAGTATCCCTAGCTAGGGAACTGTAGATTGGACTTTCCTTGATCCCTCGTCGAGGCAGGCGTGCTGGTGATTCTGACACCGTACGGCCCGCCGAGCTCCTAAGCTCTCCGTGCTCAAGCTCGTGCGAGTCGGAGATTGATCGCCGGCTCTCTGAGGTCGTGGAGCTCAGATTGGTGGGCCCGGCAAGTTCGTTTGAGCTTGGTCACCTTCCCTTGGTGGGGCCACGAGCTCGAGTGAGCTCAGGTGGTCTCACGAGCTCATGATCGGCTCAGAGCTCCGGGGCGACCTAGAGCTCGTTCGAGGCAGAGTTTTGCCCTTCCATCATATGAGCTCGTTTGAGGTAGGGCGAAGCTCGCGGACCGAGCCTGGAGCTCGTTCGAAGCGGAATGAGCTCGCAGGCTGAGCTTCGAGCTCGTGCAAGATTGATCGCTGGTTGGGCTAGGCCATTGTTGGGCCTTTTGCCGCAAATTGTCGCCTGTTTTGGGTACCCCCGATTTAGGTACCCGACAACTAGCAACTCATTTGAATCAGAATAGATATTCATTTGTCTTTAGGTGATTTTTGTATCAGATGAACACATGTTCATACTTGTAGCATCAGACATTACTTATTTCTCGGTGCAACGCATGGACATTTACCTAGTCACACTGTCAAGCACGAAACGCCGCCTATGAACTATGTCGAAAAAAGGCGCAGACAATGAAACAATCAGAGAATGAGAATCATAGGTACTCGGATACTTCTACCTCTACTTCGGGTGCTGCTGCAATTGACTACCTCTAAATTTCGGCCACTCCACCTCTCTACTCTGATGTCTGAACACTCCTTGGACCGATCCCAGACAAAATGGAGAGCAATTGACAAAGATACTAGAGTTCTAATTTGTCTTTTTGTACTCTTGTATCGTATTACATCGATGTAGCTTACACATTGGCTTATCGAAGTACAATTGTGATTTCAGTTCAAGCCCAACCCAGATCACGAAAACGATCCAACGACGAGTCTAGAACCCGATTGATGTACACCCGCCGTCCCAAAATAAACACAATTCTTTAACTTTCAGAAATTATGTTTGACCACTCGTCTTGTTCAAAATTTTTATTTAAATTATAAAACAAATCAATGTTATTAAAATATCATTAGTGATGTAATAAGTCATAACAAAAGTGATAATATTTGTAAAAGAAATTTAAATAAGACGAGCAGTCAAACATAGTTTCTAAAAGTCAAAAAAATTATGTTTATTTTGGAGTAAAATGCACCGTAGGTTCCCAAACTATGCACTCATTCTAATCTACGTCCCCAAACTACGAAACGACTATCTAGGTCCCCGATCTATTGTTGACGAGCATCAAAATCCAAAAGTAGCCACGCCAGGCGCCAACAGCTGATGTGGCCATGCCACGTTGGCAGTCAGTCAACATAACCATATGGAAACTTTTCAAAAAAGCCCTATCCTATTTCTTCTCACTTATGCCTCCTTCCTCTCCTTAAAACGTATACGCGGTTCAAGAAGCGCTCTGCAGACTTCCACGGCCACGCCGCCGACCACGTCCAGAGCCTCCGAGGGCATGGTCACGAGCGCGAGGACCCGGACTCCCACTTCGAGCGCGAGCACGAGCAGGTTGAGGCGCGCGACCTCCTCCCGGCCGTTTGGCAGGCGCGCACGCGTGGCGCTCGGACCGCGGCCACCATCCGGCGACGTCCCCGTTCCGCGTTCAGGGTGCAACGAGGCGAGGCGCGCCGCTTGCCGGTGTGTGCGCGGCTCGGTGAGGTGGTGGCAGTGAGGCGGCCTACCAACAGCCTGTCAGCGGCCTGCACAGGCGGCGGCGCGAGGCGATGTCCCCATCCCATCCACAAGGCACTTGCGGCAGCGCGAGGCGAGAATGCGTCGTGGCTCGCCGCAGCCATGCTTGTGCTGAGATCACGCAGCTCCTGATTGCCTCGCACGTGGGGTCGTTGTGGCACCAGCGTTCTGGCCGTCGTCCTCGGCCACCTGTGCGACAACGACGATTGGTACTCCGTACGTAGTATTCATATCCAAAGGGAAAGCAAGGAAAGCATTCAAGCAAGCACATCACTAGACGACGGGTTGTTACAGACTTACAGTCGCCTGCGACCTTGATGAGGAACACGACCATCTACTTGGGCGGGCGCTCCGTATTCTTCAACGACGCGAAGTGTTGGAGGCATGCAAAGTGGTAGGCGACCGTGGCGGTCGTCGATCCTTGCCCGGAGGGAGCGGCGCGCTGCACTAGCCTAGCAGTAGCAGAGTCCCGCCGGCTGGTGAAGTGGACGCCCGGACAGTAGACAGCAGAGTAGCCCCAGGCCGCCGTGCGCCGACGCATGCAGCCCTCGCCCGCCGTGCGCCGCCACAGCTCGGAAGCCGTCATGCGCCGCTGCAGCTCCGAGTCCGCCTTGCGCCGCCGCAGCTCCGAGGCATCCAGTAGATGCGCCGCCGCCACGAACTGGAAAATGAAAACGACGGCCGCCGACGGGTTGGGCTCCTGCACCTCGCCCTTGCACGGCAGGAGCGGCGCGCTGCATCGCTGCATGGCCGGGGATTTCGCGGTGGGGAGAGTTTGGCTGGAGTTGATAGTGAAGAAGAAATTGAGGGGCTTTTCTGCTAAATTGGCATGACCGAGCACTTTCCCTGCCACTGTGGCACGTCCACGTCGGATTAAATTGCACGCGTGGCTTTTTTTGGACGTGGGGTGCACTGCGAGAATAGATTAGGGACTTAGATAGTCGTTCAATAGTTTGGGGGCGTAGATCGAAATGAGCCAATGGTTTGGGGGCCTACGGTGCATTTTACTCTTTATTTTGGGACCGGAGAGTGTCGGGGACCAAAATAATCAGTCCACAAACATTCCCTACTTGCGATAGATGCAACGGCCCATCTTTGCCAAAAGATCGGGCCCAAGGCCACAAATAGGCCAAATGCCCCCAAAAACATGTCGCAGGCCATGGACGACAAGAGGGGCCGGCAAATCACTGTTACCCGATCTACAAGCTTGGAGAAATTGACAAACATGCCACCTTTCGGCCTACAACCTGGCCCACGACGGCCCGTCTACAAACACTCGGCTAGAAGGCCCAAAAGCACCTGCTCATGGGTGGGCTTGCTACCCACGGATCGGCCCACAAATGCCCGAGGGGAAGCACGTAGTAGCCCACTACAGGTCTTTGTTGGAGTCATCAAGAGTGTGGAGAAGAAGGACCAAAAGTGACAACCATACCGAGGCTTGATGACATCGGTACCTACGCCTCGCCCGAGGGCGGGAGGCCCCGGCGAGGCTTGGAGACTCGGCCGTAGTGGGGGAGGCGGCCGCATTAAATGCTCGCTTCACACGAGGCCACGGTGACGATGGGCAATCGATTGCCTTGTCGATTCGCTGCCCGTTATCACCTCGCGCACCCGTTGATGGGGCGTAAAGTGGTAGGTTACTTACCACGCCACCCGCACGGAAACGACGCCAACACTTGTTCAACTTCTAAACGATACGCCTCCCCGCCACGTATCCGATGGCCCTCGGGGTCTTGACACGCCACTGTGACGCTTCCAAGAGAAGCTCACCCCGAACGAGATTCAGAGGACCCCCTTCGGGTCCTCAAGCTCCACTTTTGGTTGTAGGACACGTACCACGAAGACACAAGGACACGCCGTCCCACGACTTCGTACACCCGGTGGGTCGTCCGAGCCTTATAGCCTCGGGCATGCGGTATCCAAGGGCGCGGTATGTAGACACCTTAGCACTAGTATTCAACACGTATTGTACACCATTACTTCCCTTCCCACTAAAGGAGGAGTAATGCACCGTTAGCAGGGATCGACTCTTTAGGTTTTCATATTTATACACCTTCAATCCAGGAGCTGGAGACCTACTCCACTCCTCATTACTGCTTGTAAAACGCTTCGGTTGAGGCGCACATTGGTGCAAGATAATACAAACCGTCACGCTGCTGGACGTAGGGCTCCATGGCCTGAACCAGGATAAACCCTTCGTGTTCATCTCGCGCGCGCCCATCGGGTGGGGAGCGCCGACCTATAAATTTATTGCCGGTCCTTGAGATACCCTGGTTCTCAAAACACCGACGGAGGGAGTACGTCATAGCGGGGATCAAATGCTTCAAAGATGTAGGGAACAACACAAATCACGAAGGAATGAACGACCAATAAAACACTTCTTCCATTCTAATTTACAAGTTGCTTTAATTTACTTGCTACATCCATTTTGTTATATCTCTATACATATATATTATATCTAAATACATAGCAAAATAGATATACGAGAAAAGTCAAACGACTTATAATTTGGAAAGAAGGAGTAGATGAAAATAGAGTGGGATCAACATAATTAATCCACTCTTAATAGTTAATACCATCTTGAGGATTAATCAAAGGGATTCACGGTTTTTTTGACAAGATGAGACAGGGGATTGGAAGGAGACAAGCCATGGACCATTGGGAAAAACTCGAGCCTTGTTTAGATGCCTAAAATTTCTAACCCAACTTTCAAGTTTTTCCACTCTCTCTCCATCACATCACATTAAATACACCAAAAGACATATGTTCGGAGTATGAAATGTAGGTAAAAAATAACTAATTATACAGTTTAGATGTACATTGCGAGACGATTCTTTTGAGCCTAGTTAACCCATAGTAGGATAATATTTACCACAAACAAACGAAACATGCTACAGTGTGCTTCAGGAGTTCCAACAGTGCTTTTTGCAAATTTTTCTGACATCTAAACAAGGCCTCAGTATCCTTTTGCATCTCCTCTTCCTAATCTTTCTTTTTTTGTTTTTATGTATACAACCTTTTTGTTGGGTGAGTTACATGTTGGTCTTTGTTTTGGAACATGTGTTATATTTTGGTGACCCCATTACTAAGTTCCAGGCCTAATTGTACATCTTAGGAGTTCAACATATAATGTTTAGAAATCATTTGAAACCCCATATGTCGGGGACCAAAATCAGGGGTGCCCCAACTCAAACGATAATTGAAGCATAGGTCCAACAATGGCCCGGCCCAACCCCGTTCGACCTCACACAAGCACGAGGCTCGGGCCACCGGCAAACTGCGGGCTGCGAACTAGTCCCGCCTCGTCTTGAGCTCGAAGACCGTGACGGCCAAATCTCCGTCTCGAGCGAGCTCCGGACCGCACCCCGAGCTCGTTAGTACCCGTGCTCGTCTAGAGCTCGTGGTCCCACCAAGGGGCGTCGCCCGAGCTCTTACGAGCTCTCCCGCCCACCAAGCCGAGCTCCACGGTCTCGAAGGGCCAAGCGGTCAATCTCCGCCTTCGAGCGAGTGTTGGATCCGATGGAAGCCTAGAGGGGGGGGGTGAATAAGGTCGACCCCCAAAAAAATCGACACACCAAACTTAATCGCACCGCCGGTCTGAGAGATGCGCCGGCAACCGCCGTGTGGTACCGAAAATACGAGAGACGAGAAGAAGGAGAGTTTGGTCAAGTCGATGCGAAGAGGGCGCGCATCGCCGCGAGTCACTCTACAGAAGTGACCTCAAAGTGAATCTGAGAGCTTTGTGTTTGATGCTCGTGATTCACACTTGTTCCTGCACACAAATACTTCACAGAGAGGTACCTAAATATGACAGAACCGCAGCAACAAAGTAGATCGGGGCAAAACCCTAGCTCACAAGAGTATAAATGCAAGAATGTAAAGAGCACAAGTGACACAAGGATTTATCCCGTGGTTCGCCGTCGCCACAAAGGCTGGGTTGCCTCCACGTTGTTAAGGTTGCCACACAAGGCTTAGTTTGCCCACCGGCTTGCTTTTCCCTCGTTCACAAGTCTAGGGAGTTAACCCTAGAGATGTGGGGTAATGTATTGATGTTGTGTGAGGTTACAAACCTCCCAAGGCTGCCACACGAAGGGGGCAAGCTCAAGGGCGATGCCTATCCGTCTAGGAGCAAGCTCCAAGAGTAAAGAACCCTAGGGTTCCGGCCAAACGTGAACCAAATGCTCTTTCAAGTTGGGGAAGTAGTAGATCCGGCCTCCACGAAGCGCTTTGCTACCTTTTCCCTCAAGAACTCGTGGTGGAAAGTGAGGGATTGAGTGGGGAGCTCAAGGTGCTTCAATGGAGGAGTGAGAGAGAGCAAAAGGTGGTCTCGCGGGCCGTGTCGCTTTCGAGGAAGAAGAAGAAGTGAGCCAGTGGACCGTTGTGGGAGGGGTAGAAGTGGTATTTATACCCAACAGACCCAACGGTCTAATTTAAGTGTGGCACTACCACGTGAACGCGCGGCATTGCCAAATCTGCGACCACCTTGAGTACCAAATGCGCGACATTTCTTGCCGCGCCAACCCCGACAAAGAAAGAGTGAAACTTGTTGTTTTGCTGGCTGTTCAGGCTTGGAGTTGTGTTTTGTGGCTGGATTGGAGTTTTGAGCATTTGTTCCACATGTAGCCAAGAGTCCTAGGATCCCTCTTGATAGTACGGCATTTCCTAAACTCAAGATTCAAAATATGAAATAATTTAAACGTCTTGATCCGAAAACACCACCATCTAGCTGAATGGTCCTAATGGCTAGAGAGGGGGTGAATAGCCTATTAAAAATTCTACGAACAACACTAAGCAAGGCGGTTAGTAAAAAAGACGGCGTAGTGAATGAGCAAATGCTACAAGCTAATTACGCAAGCCTCCTAGTAATTCTAGCAATTCTAATATCTCTAATCACAAGCAAAGGCTAGGTTGCTAAGATACTCCTAGGTGGACAAGATACACTAACTATTTCTACCACTAGGAGCTAACAAGGCTAACAAGCTACTCAAGCTAAGCACCATAACAAGATATACTACCAAAGTAATACGGAGGAGTGCTTAGGATACAATACCACCGGTGTAGTGTCGAGGTTGAAGCCAATCACCGTGTACAAGAAATCTCCAACGAGCTAGCACACAAGACACGATAATTTTTCACCGAGGTTCACGTGCTTGCTGGCACGCTAAGTCCCCGTTGTGGCGACACACTCACTTGACGTATGCTAAGCAATGGCGGTGCCAAATCCCCTATGGGAGCTCAAGCAAACGATCACAAGAGAGGGTCCAACAAGCCACGAGCAATCCACTAGTGCTCCTTTCGCGAATCTCCCGCGGGGTAAGGAACGACCCCTCACAATCATCACCGGTGTGGCCTCAAACAAGCTCCACTTGAGCTCAACACCGCCTCTTGCTCCAAGCCGCTAGGGAACGGGCAAATTCCCAAGAAAACAAGAATCCCGCGGCTTCTCCAAGGATGAAGTGCCTCTAGATGCAACCAATGCAAGCAATGCACTTCTATCACTCTCAATCTCACCAAGAATACGAACTAGTGGTGAAGAGATGAGTGGAGAGGAGTCTCACAAGCTCAATAGCAAGTTGGAAGCTTCAAATGTGCAAGAGAGGACTCAATGAACCGGCCATCCAAGTATATATAGAGCTCCCCTCGAAATAGAGCCGTTGCTCTAAAATTTGCTCTCTGGGTGATGACCGGACGCACCGACCGGACTTCATTTGGTGAGTCCTGGCCGCGAGTCCGGCCATCGCCTTCCGGCCGCTACCGACAAGGGTCGGCCCACACGGGCGCCCTCCTCAGCGTAGCGTCCGGCCGCCGCTTCGGTCCCGGTTCGGTCGAAGGTCCGGCCGATCCACCGAAGTCGAAGTCCAAAACATGCTTTACGTTATTTTGATCGGACGCCCGACCGGAGCCACCGCGGCGTGCGTCGCGTCCGGTCACCTTTTCTCGGCCAGCTTCTTCATCTTTTTTTTTGCTCTTTGCTTCAACCTTGCTTTGCCTCTTGCCATGGGTTGCCAACACGTCCAAGATGACCACGTTATCACCAATGTTAGCACGTCGATAAGTTAGGCAAGATTAAAGTTAGTGCTCTCATGTCCTAAATGCAAATGCAAGTCAATTGGACCTAGAAGCACTTCACCAAAGGATTGTCACGGCATTCCCTCTTGATAGTCGGCTATCTATCCTATAATGTGATCACACGCTCTATCATGTCTTGATCACCGAAAGGAAAAAACCTATCAAGATACCTTTGCCTTGATCTCCCGGTTCCTCTCAAGCCGATCACCGAGCTTGACGATCCATCAAGTCCACCGACATTGTCCATGTTCATGATCATCATGATCCTTGTCATCCACCTAATCCTATCTCAAGTCATACACTTAGAGCAAAGGATTATTCCACAAGTGTGTCATCAATTTCCAAAACCAAACATGAGATTTCACTAGCTCATTGGATGCCTTTGGACCTGTACATCAACTCCTTGTTTTATTTCCCCGCTTGTCATCTTCGCAAATCTCATTAGTCCCCAAATTCGGTGGTCATCAACGCCAAAACCCACTTAGAGCTTGATTGCACTTACAAAGCTCAAGAGCTCGCGGGGCTGCGCGGCACCGAGTCATCATCACGCCTACCTCGATGAACGGTTAGAAAGTCCAACCTACAACCCCGGGACGAGAGATACTCGAAAGCACCGTAGTAGGCGGGCGCGCCCATAGCTCCGTGTCGCCGCCTCCTTGTCCCAGACGCGACGTCTCGGCCGGGATGCCAAGCTCGCATCCCACCAACCGCTAATCGACAAAGGCAATGATGCCCTACGCCAGCGCGGCGCCCGGCTAGCCGCCCGCACGCCTCATCGCACACCGCCCGGCGCCGCTGCTGCCACCCGTGTCGGTGGTGGATCGCAGTAATGTGTGGCGAACACACGCCACCCCGACCAACGACGGGACTTCACCTCGCCCGGACACTTTCGATTCGGCGTCATCGGAGCATGTCGACCTGCCATCCCGGGGAGGGATAGCTCGCGAGCTTGTCGAGGCTGCCCGCGAGCTTCGCCGGCGATGGGATTCCCTTCCGACCGCGTAGGCCTACCAAGGAGGGGCCGGCTACGACAAGGCGATTCCACTCACTAGCTACTAAACGCGCGCATGTCCACCCTCTCTTTGTATTTCCTCTCTCTCCTCCTTCACCCGGTGGCCTTTCATGTACATCCCTTGCCACTATAAAAGGGACCCCTTGGCCACCGGAGGGGACAACTAAACTCACTTTGCAAGCAACCGCTAGCACTCAACACTCACACCACTCATGATATTGGCACTTGCCTCAATCATATAGACTTGGGAGCTCACTCCCTCTCTCGACCTTGCTTGTAGCCACCCCTCTACGAGCCCCTTCGAGCTCGGATTAGTCACCTCGACTCGACTAGGGCACCGATTTGCTTAAACCATTATACTTGTTGTGCCTTGTCCCTTGAGCTAAGCCATCTTAGCCCCACACACGAGCCACTCGGATTCGAGACCGTGCTTTAGAACCACGACACCATAGTTATATTTTTGTGAATACCCGTACCATCATGGGTAATAAAGACAACAACCTCTCCTACATCCCCTATAAAAAAAGAGGGAGGGTAGGGAGAGAAAGGGGCTAGAAGCTCAACTCATTACCTCCACTCGTCTTTTGTGTTTTAGAAAGTTTTCCTTCGAGTATTCATTTAGAAAAAAAATTATTTAAATATTTGTTACTTTGTAAGCCGTATAGTTTTAAGTCATAGTTTGATGGTAATAGAGGGATCAAATTTTGATCACATACAAAACTTTTGATGTCATTAAAGACATGAAGCCTTTTACAAGGTAGTTCTGCAAGTTATTATGCAGAATAAAATGTATATATATTTTTAGTCTCCCCGCACCCCCATGCCGTGAGGAAATAGCCCAAGGTCTACCTCTGCGACACGGAGATGGGCTTCAAGTTTGGCGCCAACGGCCGAACAACAACAAGATCACCGATCTTTATGCACTTTGCTATGGACCTCTACGCCGCCCCGGTCCCGTCCGTGATGGGCTGATCGGCGGTGTGAGTCGCTACAAATTTCTCATCAGTGATGGCCCGATGGGCAAGGCGGGTTTTTGGAGGACACACACGATCGATGATCATTTTCTTTTTTCATCGCTTTATGCTTATCTTCTGTTATCTAGGCTTGGAACTTCGATGTGATGAATAAATTAGAAATGATGTCGTATTAATTATGATCAATTCTGTTATGTTCTCGTATCTGCCTACATGAGTCCGGGGTATATGGATGAGTAAGTATGATGACGTGCAACGTGTTTATTGATCTTTCACATCGATTGGCGATAGTTATTTCTTGATCTAGAATTTTTTTCCCCACCGACGAACATTGCCTTGGTGCCCGTCCGCAGGCTGCTAAAGATTCAGTTGCAGATGGCGGCCTTGCTCGAGGAACTCGCCACTCGACAACATGGCAAAGCAAATCGAGTCCTTCAATGATATCGCGAAGCAGTTCGCAGGTTTACTAATCGGAATGACAATGCTATGATACATCCGGGTGTTACAAAGGTTAGAGCAACTAGACTAGAGGCATAGAGATGTGGTTAAATTAGGTGTAGAGATTGACAGATTTTTCGGTATTGGCTTTGCTATTGCTTTTCTTTTCCATTCATATGTAATACATAGATTGTTGAATGGTTTTGTTTTGATTCATGTGTGGCAATGAACTGGTTGATCCTGACTCTAGAGGTAGCAAATCTAGTGAGACTAAAGTAGGCCAACTGAAATCTTAGTTTGTCAAATTATTTTGGTACTGAGATATTTTTCTGAGTACTATGATTGGGTGCCAAGATCTTTTTTAAGTAGCATGACTCTAGTGTTGCTTATAGAAGAGTCCTTTTTTGGGGAAGACAACTTGAAAATACATAATTACAACTACTAATTCAGATATGTTTTACCAATTTTTGTACAAATTTGATCTTACCTACTTAAATTGTTAAACAAAGTTGCGATATGCATATCCTCATGCTCAGACTGAACTGAGAATTTGTCTTTTCAAAATGTGTCTCTTAAGTGCATAATGTGTTGCTGATAGTAGGAATTACAATCGAGAGGAGATGGTAGACATCATGATTTGGTGTTGAGGCTATAGTTGCTTGAAGATGATGTGATTTTGAGAATGGAGTGATCCATTTGTTCTGGGTGCATCTTTTCTAAGAAGCCAAGAAGCTCCCAAACGATCTGTTGGCTGGAGCAGTAGGTCGTGTGGCAACCTTATTTTCTCTGATGTCCTTAAGGGGATGGAAAACCCTTTCTTCAAACTGATTTCCTCATTGCAAATTTGCTATTGGAATAAAATGTTGTCCCCCCGATGAACTGATTATGAATTAGTTGGTCGAGCTACTTGTGGTGGAATGGTCAAGCTATTTGTGGTGGAACCTGCCCATCCTAGTTCAAGTTTTTAACTTGGCACATATGTATTTTCTAGACTAGATTTATTTCAAGATTTAACGGGGCTATACATTAAATGGTAGTCGACATCTCCGTCGACAACGATGCGTCTATGGTGATTTTGTGAACTTCAAAATTTGTCGGATCACTCCTTCTGAGCTGCTTATAGGGGTAGTGTTTGTGTATGTGTGTTCATAGATGTGAGTGTGCGTGTGTGTTGTAGGTATCTATGTTGTGTAATCTCAAAAAACATCCCCCAGATCGTGAGTGCCCTGTGATTGGAGATGCATGCACAAACTATCCTCTCGAGCACCTCCCTAGGGCGGCCTGGGAGGCCCCCTCGCCGCCCGCGAAACCACCCCTCCTCCTCGCCTCTCCCCCGCCGCCGCGCTCTCTAGCGCGCGGCGGCTAGCGGCTCTTCGCGGCTCCCGAAAAAAAGCCGGTCGCTCCTCCATCTCCTTTCCACTCGCCCCCTTCCTCCCTATACCGCCTCCTTCCTCTCCAACAAAGATCTTCGGCGGCGGCGGTTGTTAGCCCGGTCCAGCCCTTGGGGGGCCGAATCCGAGTTCGGTGGCACTTGTCCTCCCTTGGCGGTGACGGCGGGTGCCCGGCTCTAGTGGCTGGGTTGGTGGTGGTTTCCCAAATCCACACCCTTGGGGGCCGGGCCCAATAGGTGGAGGGCTTCGTCCTTGTCCGGTGGTGCCGTTCTGCGGGCGGCGGGTGCCCTCCCCGCGCCCTGATCGGCCACTTCTACGGCGCCCGATCGGCCACTTCTACGGCGGCTGATCTAGTCGGCGATTCCAACGACTGGCGGCTGATTCACACGACGACAGTTTGGGTGAAAGCCACGCCGGTATCTTCGCGCCGGCCAGGGCGGTGGTGCTTGTCTACACCACTCTCCTTGTTGAAGGTGCCGCTGAAGTCGCTGCGCCGGCGTGGGCGTCAACTAGGGTGAAAATCTAGCACTGTTTCTCTAGGCGCGCCGGCGGTGGCGCTTGGCTCGTCGGCCGAAGTTATTGTTTGTCAAGGTCGGGATCTCCTACCGCCGTTGCTCTCACTACGTAGCTCAAGTCGGAGGTGGTGCGTCATGGTGTAACAGCGGCTGTTGGTGGGCGAGCATATCTGCACCAAGTGCTTTTGTGTTGTTGCCTTGGAAAAGCATCCAGTCTTCAATGGTGGTCGGTGTCCCATGTTTTTTAGTACCTTGTTTACGGTGTGACAAACGTGTTTGGGTGGTTTTGTCTTCACGTCGGTGATCTTATTCTAGAGGAGTGGACATCACGGAACAAGCTTGTTTATCGCGTAGGACTACTCGAGCCCTTTGTTGGATACGTAATTTTTTTCCGTCAATTTCTTTCTTTTTATTTTTTTGTTGTTGTGATAATTTGTCCGATTCGGATGAAGCCGGGATAGTTTCTATCCTTTATCTAAAAAAATCTAAAGGGATCCCACTAAGGCTTTGTTTGGATACATTGATATTCAGTTGAATCCACGTGTGTTGGAGTGGTTTAGAGTGTGACTTAGTACATTGAAACAAAAATCTAAATCTCCTATAAGAGAGCCCCCCACTAGGGGAGTTCTCTGGGTTCTGATTGGCTAGCACATGCAGGCTGCTAGAGCAACATTGAGGGGGGTGTATTTGCCTCAGTGGGTGCAAGGATTTGTAATATGTGGGTGCATATATAATGAAAAATTGGTTCATATCACTGTTTTTCAAAAATTTTGTGGGTGCGGCCGCACCACCAGGTTTACTGTAGCTCCGCCCCTATGCAGCCATGCCACATAGGCAATTGGTCGTTTTTTGTTTCAGTTTCGCATGGCCACCTCCACCCCCACCGAAGAATAAGGATCGGAGACACGAAGAGAGGCAGCGGCGCTGATGGATTCATATCCACAAAGCAGGCATATTCAATTCCATGTGTGCAAGACATACGAAGGGTCATCGTGCTGCTCTACGACATGGCTACCCCTGCCATCCATATGTATCGATGACCGACGCCAAGAACTATCTTTGGGTCACGCCCCAGGAGGTCCTCACCGAGATGACGGCGAAACCGCCGGCTGCCGTGTCGGGTGAATGGTGCAAGGGCGACAAGGAGGGAGAGGGAGGAGGTCGCGAGGAGAGGCCACGGGCGGCGGCGTGCCATGGCTGCGGTGAGCGGCGCTTCCCTTTGCGAATTGTGATGAGTGGCGTGATATTGATTTATTTGCTTGCATCTGCAGCCGCCGTCAATGTGTCTGGCTCAGCCTCTCCTCTTCCTGCCCATCTCGACCAGTCGTTCGATCGGCGACATGGCCGCTTCGCGCCGCGTCGAGCTCGCGAGAACCGGTCCACCCACGCAGCCGGCCCGGCCGCGCGCCGGCTGGGTCCATGATCCTGCCCCCGTCGTGGCTCCGGCGCTGTCGCCGACGAACCCGCCCGAGTCACGAGTCCACCAAGACGACGCCCGCCGCCGCGAACCACCCGTTCTTGCCACCCGTGCGCTGCGCGCGTCCGCGAGCGCGCCCTCAAGCGCGTCCACCGCACTGAGCGTCCGCACCACCGCCTCTGCCTTGTCCTCCTCCGTCCTCGCCGCGTAGATCGCCAACCACGAGCTCATCAGCTGGTTGCAGACATGGTGAACGCTCATCCACCGGCTCTGTTTCGGTCAGGCAAGTGAGGTTAGTAAACGGGTTTGTTTCTCTTTTGATACTGAATTCTGGAAAGGTACTCCTTGACACTTGAAAGCTCGGCTAGCCTGGTGCACACCAATGGAGGCATGGAGTCATGGAGGCAGCCTCCCGCCGTGCACACCACTACATCGCAGAGAGCAATTGATGGAGCACACCATCATTAGCCTGCAGCTAAGCGCCGAGCAAGATCAGATAAGTGACGGGTCGCTCAATTGTTTATTAGTTCTTTTCATTTGTTATTGCTTAATGAAGTTAATTCTTTTACATCACATGATGTGTAATATTTGTTTCATCCTCCGTTGTTGGGTGGGCATACGAAGGATTCCCAAAGGCCTCCCTTTATCTATCAATACTGCTTTGTTATCCTCCATGAATTGTTATGCCAGGATATTCTTCGTGAGTCTTAATATCAATGGTGACTACTCCAATGCTCTGGGTCTCATTTCTGCGGTTAGAGGAGTCACTAAAATTTGTTGCCAAGCCTAATAACGAAGTACATGTTCGTCATTCTCCTAGAAGGATTTTTATTTATTTTCTATGTCCCATGGATTAAAAAAAGTACTTTGCTTTTTCACTTGGATGTTAAGGCCTCGTTTGGATTACAGGAAAAGCATAGGAATCGTACAGGAAACACATTCCAGAGGAATTATCTTCTCTCTCATCGTTTGGAACATAGGAAACTATAGGAAACTTTCCAAAGGAATGGCAGCTACACCTGTACTTTTGGAGGAATCAGAAAATGAGCTCTGAGCTCATTGGAAACTTTCCTACGGCCGCTCAACGCCTCTCTCGCTTGTTAACTACTGCAACTAGTACAAATTTATATGTACGGTGAATGGATGAGCTGCATATGCACGTTGAATGGATAGAGAGAGATCAATGCATACGGGTTTGAGGCACATATGTAACAGCTGCACGCTATTAAATGCCACCGGTTATTAATTATAAAATACAATCAAGTTGATCCAATATTATTAGAGATGCTAATATTAGTTTATCACTCCTATGTTTTTATTCCTATGTTATGGATTCCTGCATTCCAAACACCATTTTTCATCTTCTTCCTACGTTTTCTATTCCTCTGTTTTGCAATATCATTCCTATCCGTTTCCTCTGTTTCTATACATTCCTTTGTTTTCGATTCCTCCGTTCCAAACCTGGCCTAATATCCTGTAAAAACACAAGCTCTTGGATGTTAATATCCTGTAAAAACACAAGCTGGCTTCGCATTATGTAAATAATTTCAACAGTCATAGTTTCAAAATTTTAATTGTATGCAATATTTACTTTTGCCTGATAGAGCCTATATTTGATTTCTTTATGCAATTAAATAAAATTTATTGTATACCCGCAAAGAACGCGGGAATACTCTAGTAGGAATGCATCCAAAGCCATCCTAATGTGCGGACCCTTCATGTCAGCGCGTGAAGAGCGTGGTAACGATCTCAAAGGAGATCTCTACCCTCACAGGCGGTCCGCAACTGTAAGTCTGTAAGAGGAGGGGCGTTGTGACGAGACAACCAAGCAGAGATCAGAGCAGCGGCAAAAGCTCCGAGCTGTCGCGGCAAACGCCGCAATCCCATGGTGCTTCATGACACAGGATCCATGCACGCTAGAATCAGGAGATTGCTATGAAAGAAACTACTCGCAGTCGTTACTTCCGCAGTCGCGGCACGGATGGTTGATCCCTTCTCCTGTCAAGCACGAAACGTATGGCGAAAAAAATGCCGCAGGCAATGAGACAATCACAAAGATACACCACAAAGATACACCTCGGGTGCTGCCAGCCTGACACAGTGAGGGCCTCCGCCACACCACCTCCTCTCTCTGATGTGTGAAGTCTGAACACACCTCGGCCCGATCCTACACATAAACCGAAGAGCGATTGACAATGATACTGAAGCTCCGGTTCGTTTTTCATCTCCAGAAAAAATAACTGATAAATCTGTCTTGTGTTACATCGATGTAGCTGCACATTGCCGCTTATCAATTCGCCGAAGGCCGAAGTACTACATCGTGATCTCAGCCCAGAACACGAAAAATGATCCACACTATAACCTGATGCTCTTCGTTTTCTCAAAATCCTAAGATTTACGGTCGCTGTCTTCAGATAACGAAAATACGAGGGCCAGAGAGAGCGGCACGACGACGTAGGCGCCCATCTTGAGCAGCTCCTCGGTGTCCTTGGAGATGGCGCCGATGCGAGACCAGTCGCCGCTGTACCTGCGGAGCACCAGCAGCAACAACCCACTGTAAGGTCCGCAGCAGCAGGCAATGCCGGGATAGCGCACGCGTGGAACCGCGCGCGCGGAAGCTCACCCGGCGTCGACGAAGCCGAGGGCGAAGAGCGCGACGCCGGCCCGCAGCAGCACGGTCCTGGAGAGCACACCGCCTCCCGCCCGCCGGTCGTCCTCGTCCTCATTCCCTTCCTTCTTCTTCGCGCTGCACGGCCAGAGGCGGCGCCCCCGCGCTGCCCGCCGGGGCGTGAGCTGGCGCGGCCGCGGCGGGGCGGGAGCGCAAGCAACGGCGCCGGCGCCGGCGTGCAGACGCAGCATGCCGGCCGTTCAGCTGGCTCGCCAGGCAGCGTGCGCTGTTTGAGCGGCTGTGCCTGGCTTTTTTATCGCTCGTTGGTTCTCCACCACACGTGTGTTAGCAGCAAAGCCAGCGAAAGGCACACTTTGTGGAATGGTGGAGTAGACAAGACATTACGGCCGCGTTGATTTCTCCTTGCACGGCGTGAGTTTGAGCAAGTTCCACCGCAAGTCACATTTTCCAGTTCGACCGGTTCGAAAAATTAACGAAGACCCGCGTCCGGCATTTGGAGAACATGCTTGCTTTTAGGTGGTCACCGGAGCAGTATTTAGAGAACCAGAGAAACAGTGGTGAGTAATGAGTATGGCATGGGACTAAAAAAATACTCTCTATTTTTTCTAAACACATTTCTTTTATTATATATCTAGACATTGTGGATTACTAAAAAAACTTATTGGCATTTCCAACAAGCCTGAAGCATGTTGTCGTTGAATCTGTAATCGCCCAACTCCAAAGGAAACACTATTAACTTGTGTTACAATGTTTTTTCCGATAAGGAAAAAAAGTTCATTGATACTAAAAGCAAGTTACATTCTCTCATTATAAAAGTAAACCAAATTACTCTACCTCCATTGATGGGAGACAAAAAAAAAAAAAAAAAAAAAACGGATGCAAGCTCCGATCTAAACGAACAGGGGTCATCTCACCATCCACCGCCGTCATCCTCATACCCATCACTTTTGCAAAAAGGAGTAAATCGCTAAAACTCCACATGCAAACATAATGAAATTAGCGCCGCCGACACGCCGTTGAACTCATCGCCGCCGCCTTCACCGCATTCGCCATGAGAGAACACAAGTCCAACCGACATCCGGGATAGATATCGTTGGAAAACTAAATCTCACCGGCCCATCGCCATGACCGCATAGAACCACAAATGGTGACAAAGGAAGGGTCGTGAGTACCTTATTCTCCATCAATGGTGATGTTTTTCGCCTTGCCATCACCGGCCGAGGAACGATATGCTCCATTGCTCCATCGATGATCTTGACGACGCCTTACGCCATGGCTAATCTCTTCGATTGGATCTCTAGAGAAACCTTGAACCTTGAAGACTCGATCTACTAGGAAAAAACTTATTAAAACGATGGATCCCCACTCCCTTCAACCCCAAAGCGTGATGCCTGAGGAGAAAGGAGGGGGACCAACTATGGTGGAAGGCGGGAGGCGGCGGCGCAAGAGCCTTGACCGGTTACTTCTTCTATTTTTGTATGTTACAATGTTGTTATAGATTACATACCACACACAACAACAAGATTCACCATCATACATGTGACTTGGCCATGAGAAGCACACTATTGTCTAGACTAAAGGCGGTGAGCACCAATGATAAAGTGTGGTTTAGTAGCATTCCACTTTTGTAACGTGCCCATGTAACACTAGTTCGTAAAACACGCATGGAACAAATAAAAACTTAGGTTTTTAGGTTTTCTTTGGAACATAGGATATGAAAAAAACATGAATCGAGGTGCCATGTTTAACAAATCCTATAGGAACTAAAAAGAGACGATGAAGCATTTTTGTGAGGCACTTGGTCGTATTAGAGGGAAACGTGGGACGCAGATATTCCGGATCAAGTCAACCATCCTAATTCATCCCTAACAACGTGTTAAGGAGAGAACATACTGGTTAACAACGGGCGCTACCCGCAATAAAGGCTGAAACGCGATGAGGGCATCCCCGTCTCCTGACGAGGACCCGCGGATCACGAAGGCTCGGGGACGAGCTCGAGCTCGTCCCGGGAGGAAACTTCCGCCTCGAACGAGCTCCCTAGGGAGCGCGAAGATATGACGAGCTCCGGCTCGCGGCGAGAGCTTCTCCCGTCTCGAACGAGCTCCCGGCGCCGACCCAAGAACGATCGGAGAATCCGAGACATGATGCGTAAGGCCGCGAGGTTCACGGCTGCACGACCGGGCGCCGCGACCTACGACCAGATCCGCCCCGCAGGCAAGATCCCCTCGGCCGGCACGCTCGCGGCATGGAGCCGCCGGACCACGCCAAGTCCCGACAAGCGCAAGGGACAACGCGCTTCTGCGACAAGGATGACCTCGGCGGACGAGGTCAAGTTCCTCGACGAGCTCTCCCGCCACACGCTTTCTTCGCGACACCAAAAAATGCGAGCATTTAGCGCGCGGCGCCTCCACGACCTCGACCGCGAACACCGGGCGCTGCGTGCGGGGCGGACGGTCTGACCTGAGGAGTACGCGGCGGCGGCGAGCGAGCTCATGGCCTCCTTCTCGCACCGACCAACGAGCTCGAGCTCGTCGCGTGCGCATTACACGATCGGGATACTGAGCCGCCCCTATCCTACTCTACAACGACCGAGCGGCGTGCCACGGGATAGGGCGGCGGCCGGCGCACGCCGAGCACTCGGCGTGCCCGACTGGGGGCCATCTTCTCCCTCCGCCCCCTCTCTTTTGTATTTCTTCTACCTCACGGTCCCTCGGCCAGGGTGGCACCATGTGAGCTCCCCTTGAGACTATAAAAGGGAGGGCTCATCTACCAGGAGGAGGGACAAGCTCTCTTGCACACCTCGAATCACACACACACACACCGCTCGATTCCGCACATCACACTGAGACCTGAGTGCCCCTCTCCTCTCTTGCCCGCTTGTATTCGCCCCGATACGAGCAATTTGAGCTCCTGATAGTGCCACACACCGGACTAAGGGTGCCACAATTGCCCCGAACCGATAAACCCTCGTGTCATTGTCCT